>LR539677.1:600157-655081 GCA_900536315.3 Caenorhabditis becei
GTGTCCGGGGCAGTCAATGTGGGCGTAATGGCGCTTGGCAGTCTCGTATTCCAAGTGGAACGCGTTGATGGTGATTCCTCTGGCCTTCTCTTCTGGGGCATTGTCGATATCTTCGTACTTGCGGTACTTGGCTCCCTTGGAAGTGGCCAACACTGAAAACCCACCATAAGTACGGGAAATCTACTTTTCAAGTTCACAAACCCTTGGTGATAGCAGAAGTGAGAGTGGTCTTTCCGTGATCAACGTGTCCGATGGTTCCAACGTTGAGATGTGGCTTATCTCTCTTGAAAACAGCCTTTCCTCCAGGAACAGCCAAGTGTCTGGCCTGAATCATGGCCACTTGCTGCATTTTCTGCTCGCACAGTGACACATTCTCTGAAGACCCAAATTTGTTACTTTTCTGCTTAAAAATAGGTTAAAACTCACTGAATGCTCCCACATTTCGGCTGAGAAGACTGAAAATCTGCATTTTCACAAGAGGCCCAAATTTGTCGTTTCCTGAAGAGTGATGCAATTTTAATGAGAGTGGCTTGAGGATTATAACGAATAAGATACGGATAGATATAAGGTTTTTATTTTGATAAGGTTAGTGATAAGAATTGAAGGATAATCTGGAAAAATAGATGAGAAGCTCGAAAAAGGCGAATTATCCAAAAGTCTGCATTTTTGAACGGAGCCGACACCGAATTCGACGCGACACTACACCCAATGCATCACTCCGCAATGTCGACCGTACCCTGTCACGCTCTCATCGCACCTTCGCTCTCCTCTCCCACTGCCATTCCGCCATTCTCAAATTTTCCCAACGTTCGCATTCATTCTTCCTCCAATTTGCCATTTTGCTGACATGTTTTTGTCGTTTTGCAGCGAATCAAACCCTTTGCCAAACCAATTTTCAACGAAAAACCCGCATTTTCGGTCAAATTGCTGATAAGGCAAGATTCGCGTAAAATATAATCGCAAAGCCGCTGATAACTTGTCGACAGTCTTATCACACTGCTAATTGTACGCTTGAGCGTAGAAAAGTTTCGACATTCAAGATGATAAATCGATTTTCCGCTTTTCTCGCTGTGAATATTAAATTACAAAGTTTTTGAAAAATGTAAAAAACAAAAATATTGTTTTTCGATTTTTTAAAACTTAGCGCGTTCTACGGACATTAGTACATTTAATTAAACAAACAAAAACTAAATTGAATTTTTGAAAAATTTCAAAACTCAAAGATTAACGGAAAATTTTCCGTCGGAAATCCTCTAATCTCATCGTGCAGCTGACTTGCACCTGCCCACCCGGTCACTTTCCCCGTAATTTAATCCCTTTTTCAAAAATGTTTCCGATATTCCATTCGTTTCCGCCGCGCCTTCCCGAAATCCTTCCCAACCGCCCGGTCTTGTTTGTCCAAACTTGCTCCTTCCTGTTTGCCAATGGGTCTCGGCACGAAAACCACAGTATTCCACTAGAAAACAGTTTCATTCTGGCAGTTTAGTACCATTTTCATTTCGTCGTGGCGCCCAATGACACATTCCCATTGTGTGCGTGCGTGCGGAAGCAGAGGACACCAAACAACAACACAATCGATCGAATCATACCCTTTCAATCAACACAAAATTGTCGGAATTGATTCAAAATAGTCGCTTCGAGACCCAATTTCGCTAAAATTGTTATTTGGTCCGTCTTGGCGGGTCCCGCCACGAAAATGGTCCCTAGCTGAAAAACAGCCTCTGGACAAGGTTTCGTCACTTTTTTCTGAGAAAAACAGGTGAACATCCAGCCAGAAACCATTTTCGTGTCGAGACCCACCACCGGGAAACCTACTGTTTTCACAGCTGTGCAATCAATCTCCAAACAGCTTGACCACTGGGGGAAAAAGCGAAAAATTCCATTTTTCCCTATTTTTTCCCAATTCTCGCCCAGAAATCGATTAATCCGTCTCACATGGTCACATTGATGAGGATCAGGTCCATTGTGTTCCCTTTTCCGTCTCTCTCACCGTCTGCGTCTCCGCATCTCTCCGGCGTTTTCCCTCACCGCAATTCAATTTCATAAACACTCATTCGCCTCGTTTTTCCCGGTTTTCCTCTTCTTTTTCTCCGAAACCCTACGATTTACAGGCGATGGACGTACCGCCGGAGGATCATCATCTCGAGACACAGCCGCTTCTCGATGAGGGGTAAGTTTTAGTGAGAATATGAGAAATGGACCGTTTAAAATTGCAGAATCGGCATGTATTCGGAGGATTTGGAGCGAATGGACGAGCCCGAGTACATCACAGAGTACGGCGACGGCACAGAATCGGCACAACGCGCCCAGCGACCCAACGGCGCGACGGTCATGTGTCGTGTGTGTGACGTGAACGTCTCGCTGGAGGGACGCAATCAGCAGCACGTCGTCAAGTGCCACAGTTGCGACGAGGCGACTCCGATCCGTCCGGCGCCGCCCGGCAAGAAGTACGTGCGTTGTCCGTGCAACTGCCTGCTCATCTGCAAGGCCTCGTCGACTCGCATCGCTTGTCCACGTAACAACTGCCGTCGTGTTATCACTCTGGGTAGGTACAACGATCCTTATGCGCCGACGATGATGTAAGAATCATATTTTGTTTTAAAAAAAGAGCCTGCGCCTATTATTGCCGTCCCGCGGCGAGTCACCTGATGGATCTCGCCACGAAAACGGTTTCTGACTGAAATACGGCTTTCTGACATGGTTTTGACACTTTTGCTGATGAAAATAGGTACAAAGGCATGCCTCCAACCAAATTCCAACAGTTTCCACCAATTTTCAGTGCAAAAACATGAATTGTTGGGTATTTTGCCGCTTTTTTCCAAAAACACCCCATTTTCACTAAAAATCGGTGGAAACTGCTGAAATCTGGCTAGAAATGATTGAATCAACCATTTTCATCAGACGAAGTGTCAAAACCTTGTCCAGAAGCCGTATTTCAACCGAAAACCATTTTTGTGGCGAGACCCACTAGGTGACTCGCAGTGGGATGGCAATAATACTATTTTTCCATCATCGAAGGTCCATAGGGTCGCCCCGGACATATCTTATTCTCAAACTTTCACAGTTTTCGTTTCAGCTGGCCAACGCGACCCGGGCACCGCGATCCGTGCCCCAACCGGCAGTTGCCGTGTCAAATGCAGCCACTGCAACGAGATCTTCCTGTTCAACACGCTCACCAACGCCCTGGCCAACTGTCCGCACTGCAAACGCTACTCGACAGTCGGCAACTTTGCTCGCCGACGAGCCCTCCTCTTCTTCGTCCTCGCCGCCACTGTCGCCGTCCTCGCCGTCATCTTGACCATGCTGACGAACGCATCTGTAAGTTATCTCCCTTCTCAGCGCATTCTAACCGTTTTCAAGCATTTTAAGAGCTTCAACAAGATCTACATGTACCCGATCCTCGTCGCCCTCTACGCATGTGCCGTGTACACCGCCTACAAGTCGTACAACTATTACACGTGTCGGAAGAGCGAGATCATTGGACCAGTGTAAGGATAACTCGAAATCTGAATGCTTAAATTAATTCTTTTCAGGGAAGGCTTCGACATGCTCTGATCCCCCATCACCTCAACTCTTATCATCCGACTGCACATAATTTGTAAACAAAGAGAAGAAGGGGGAAACCCGATAGTCATTGCCCATTCTGTGATACTTTTTCCCTCTTTTAAACGATTCGCCCCCTCTTAGTCCCAAGAAATCACATTGAAATCCTAGAAACTGGTATCCCATCCCCTCCCCTTCCCTTCTATTCTCTCCCCGTTTTTCTGCATGTTTTTCACCTTCTCATATACCGTATTCCATCCAATTTTCCTACTTTTCTAATTCACATTAATCACTTTTCCCCCCTCGTTTTGAGACAGGTGCTTCCACCAATTTTTCCGTATTTTCTTCTTCTTGTGAATTTCGCCCCCTTATTTATTCATGATGAGCCCCCCAAAAGCGAAAGTCGCGTTTTGTCAGAAATATAAATATTGTCTGCAAAAAAAAAATCAATGTTGATCTTTTTTTAAATTTTCATAAGTTTTCTAGCTTTTTCCATATTTCCATTTGTTATTTTTCTCAATTTTCCCATTTCCCCCCAACAATTCCACCTCCAGGGTATATGCCAAATCTGCCGGCTCTCGAGCTCTATCGTTCGCTGCTCCGCTATTCGGCCGGCCTGAAACACACGAACCCGCAATTCTTCGTCGACAAAGTCCGATCGGAATTCGAAAAAAACCGATTTGCTAGTGAAAACAAGGCGAAATTGCTTGTAAAGTGGGGAAAAAGTGTGATCGAGACGAAGAAAATCATCTGAAACTATGGTCTGTGTACTTGGAATCGAAGGATCCGCGAATAAGATTGGAGTGAGTTGGTTCTCACCACGAAAGCATCAATTTTCGTTGCGAGACAATATTATTGTCGTCCCGCGCCGAGTCACCTAATGGGTCTCGCCACGAAAATGAGTTCTGGCTGAATTACGGCTTGTAGACAAAGTTTTTTGACTTTTTCTGATGAAAATGGGTAAATTGACATGATTTCAATCATTTCCAGCCAAATTTCAACAGTTTCCATCAATTTTCAGTACAAAAACATGACTTTTTGAGTATTTTGCCGCTTCTTACCAAAAACACCTCATTTTCACTGAAGATCGATAAAAACTGCTGGAATTCAGTTGGGAATGCTTGAATTCACGCAATTTTACCCGTTTCCATCATAAAAAACGAAAAAATCTTGTCCAGAACCCGTATTTCAACCAGAAATCGTTTTCGTTGCGAGACCATCCTTGAATAATGAATCAATCAATGTCCTTCCAGGTCGGTATAATCCGTGACGGCGAAGTGCTCTCCAACCCCCGTGCCACGTTTCACGCACCGCCCGGAGAAGGATTCCGCCCCACCGAAACCGCCCAACACCACCGCCAACAGATCGTCCGCCTCGTCATCGAAGCCCTCCAACAGGCCAACATCAAGAAGCCGTCGGAAGAAATCGATGGAATCGCCTACACAAAAGGCCCCGGAATGGGCGCCCCACTGCAAGTCGGCGCCATCGTCGCCCGAACCCTCTCGTTGACCTGGAAGATCCCGATCATCCCGGTGAATCACTGTGTCGGACACATCGAAATGGGAAGGCTTATCACTGGTGCTGATAACCCGGTGGTGTTGTATGTTAGTGGTGGCAACACGCAAGTCATCTCGTACACCAACAAACGGTATCGGATCTTCGGGGAAACAATCGATATCGCCGTCGGCAACTGTCTCGATCGGTTCGCCAGGGTATTGAAGCTTCCGAACGATCCGAGCCCTGGATACAACATTGAGCAGTTGGCAAAACACGGAAAGAAGCTGATGGAACTGCCGTATACAGTCAAGGGAATGGATGTCTCGCTGTCGGGAATCCTGTCGCTCATCGAGAAAAAGGCTCCGAAACTCATCGAAAGCGGGGAATTCACAAGGGAAGATTTGTGTTTCTCACTTCAAGAAACTGTTTTTGCCATGTTGATCGAGATCACGGAACGCGCGATGGCTCACACTTCCAGCAAGGAACTTCTGATCGTCGGAGGCGTCGGATGCAATTTGAGACTTCAGGTTTGTTTTTCCCAAGATTTGTGATACCCTTATCAGTGATAAAACTGGTTCCCATGATATCTGACGCTTTGTTTCCAGGAGATGGCATCAGCGATGTGCGCCGAGCGAAACGCCCACTTGTTCGCCACCGACGAGCGATTCTGCATTGATAACGGAGCGATGATTGCCAGGGCTGGCGAGTTGATGCTCGGTATTGATTATTTCCCCGGTTATCAGCTTATCACTGCCCTTAATTTCAGCGTCCGGAATGCGTTTCGATCTCAGCAAAACCACAATCACTCAACGATACAGAACCGATCAGGTTCATGTGGAATGGAGGGATTGAGTTGTTTCTTACTTGTTTTTGTTGAAATTTGTTGTGTTTTTTGTTCCAGCTTTATCACTCACTATCAGCTATCAGAAGTTATCATAAAGTCATGATTAAAACCAATTTCCACGTGAACTAGGCAAAATCGCGGTTTTCCCGCACTTTTCAGCTGGCTTTTAGAGAAAATGCCTTTATTTTTCAAATCTTCGGAATGGTTGGACAGATTCACGATGGTTGTGCTCAGGTTTGCCATTTATTGATTTTTCGAAAAATTCAATTATGTTCCAGGAATTCGACAAAATGAGCACATGGGTGGTGCTGATCTCGATCGTGCCCATCATGTTCACCGTCATCACCATCGGACTGTTGTGTGGCGCACTGCTGAAAGTGAAAAAGATGATATCGATATGCGATCGGATCGCCTCCAGTGCTCACTGGCTCTCGCGTACCGCAGTCCGTGCCGGCATCGGAGAGACCGCCCGCAACACCATCACCGAGTACGCAAAGACCAAGCCAGAGCTTCATCGCCTTCTCAAGTGATATCGTTTTGAATGAATATTGATCTTTTTCAGTGTTTTGTGCTTATTTGTTTGTTTATCACTTGGTTTTGAAACCGACTGTTATCTGCTTATCTTTATCTTTTATCAGTTTCCTTCTTGACTTTGATTCCTCCTGGTGGGTCCCGCCACGAAAATAGTTTCTGGTTGAAATACGGCTTCTGGGCATGGTTTTTCGACTTTTTTAGATGAAAACGGGTAGAATAACAAAAATTCATTCATTTCCAACCGAAATCCAGCAGTTTCCACCGATTTTTAGTGAAAATGAGATGTTTTTTGGTAGAAAGCGGCAAAATAACCAAAAATGCATGTTTTGTACTGAAAATTGGTTGAAACTGCTGAAATTTGGCTAGAAATGATTGAAAACATGCCTTTGGATCTATTTTCATCAAAAAAAGTGTCAAAACCTTACCCAGAAGCCGTATTCCTGCCAGAAACCATTTCCGTGGCGAGACCCATTAGGTGAATCAAGCAAATTTCCCTCCATTTTCCAATTCCCTTCATTCCAGATGCCCCTGAAGCACTACACCGCCCAAGGCTACGACGCCTTCAAGGCCCTCCTCGGCGAGCTCAAAGGCCAGCGGATCATCGCCCTGTTCACCGGCTCCAAGAACCTCTCCTCGGGCCACTCGTGGTGCCCAGATTGTGTCGTCGCCGAGCCCATCGTCGACGCCGTCATCGTCACCCCAGAAGTCGCCGCCATCGACGTGTGCTTCATCACCGTCTTCGTCGGAAATCGTGAAGTCTGGCGTGACCCGGCTGTCGGATTCAGAACCGACGCGAATCTGAAGCTGACGTGCATTCCGACGCTTCTGGAGTACGGCAAAAAGGCGAAACGTCTTCTGGAGGGTCAGGTGGCCAACAAGAACCTGGTCAAGGAGTTCTTCACGGAAGAGGACTGAAGTTTGTGCAAATTGAATAATTGTAACTCTTGTGATATGTGCCTACGTTCCATTCCTATGATATTCTAGAATTTTAATTTTTGGTTCCCGGCATTTTTGTAAATTGTTTCTATAAATTGGTGACGGTCTGCTATGTGTTTCAAATTTGTCTTTTTTGACCTAAAAACAGGAATTTTCCATTTGATGCTTTTATAATTGAACTTTTTCAAATCACGCTTACCTCCTATTCAAAACGAATTTTTTAAAAACCGAAATTTTGGGTCTCGCCACGATTTTGGCTTTTTGAGAACATTTTGCAATTATTCTCTTTTTTCCAGTTGATTTTTGAATTTTTCGGTGCATTTTCCGAAAAACGTTTCGGGTCTCGCCACGAAAACGCTTTTTGACAAATGTAGTAAAAATCCGTTCAGAAGCCGAAAAACGTTTTCGTGGTAAGACCCAAATGAGAGAATTCAAAATTTAAGTTTGTATTCAATAAAAATTTCAAACTAGCGCGCACGATATCCCGCAGCGAACACTACAGTAAGATTTGAATTTTTAATAATTTTTAAAAAATCGCAAATCTTACTGTATCATTCGCTGCGAGATATCTTACGCGCCATTTTGAAATTTTTGTTGAATACAAGCGGCAATTTTTAATTCTTTCATTTGGGTCTCGCCACGAAAATGCTTTTTGACAAATCTGAAAAAAATCCGTTCAGAAGCTCTAAAAATGTTTTCGTTGTAAAACCCAAATGAGATAATTCCAAATTGCAGCTTGTATTCAACGAAAATTTCAAATTGGCGCAAAATATCTCGCAGCGATCACTACTGTGTGTGCAGTTTTAGTGATTTTTACAAAATCGCAAATCTTACTGTAGCATGAGATATCGTGCACGCCAATTTGAAATTTCGAATTCCAACTTGATTTCCAGATGGATTCCGCTCCGATCTACCACGAAAAGCAACGTCTTCAGTTCTGCCTGATCCACACCGTCAACAACATTCTCCAAAAAAACGAATTCACCGCCGCCAAAATGGACGAGATCTGCTACGAATTCAACGAGAGCAAGTGGTTCAACCCGCATCGTTCGTGGATCGGAACTGGCAATTATGATGCGAATATTCTGATGGCCGCACTGCAGAAACATGAGTTGAAGGTGATGTGGTATGATAAGAGGATTCCCGTGGAGAAGGTGCATCTGGAGAATGTGAAGGCGTTGGTGATTAACATTCCGTCGAGGACACTGCTGACGCTTTACAGGGGAAGACACTGGTTTGCGGTGATCGAGAAGAATGGAAAGTTAGTAAAGAAAAATCAATAAAAAATATATTATTGCCGTCCCGCGACGAGTCACCTGATGGGTCTCGCCACGAAAGTGGTTTCTGACTGAAATATGGCTTTTGGACAAGGTTTTGACACTTTTTCTCTTGAAAACTGATAAAATCACATGTCTTCAACCATTTCCACCTCATTTTCACTAAAAATCGGTGGGAACTGCTGAAAATTGGCTGGAAATGATGGAATTCACTTGAGTTCACCTATTTTTATCATAAAAAGTGTCAAAACCTTGTCCAGAAGCCGTATTTCAGCCAGAAACCATTTTCGTGGCGAGACCCATCAAGTGACTCGTCGCGGGAGGGCAATAATAAATAAACAAAAGGGAGCTTTTTGGTGCCATTGTCACAAAATATTGTGATCAAATGGGTTGGTTCCGGAGAAGAAATTTGATGTCACAATTTTTTGTGCCTTTTGGTGAAAGTTTTGTGACCAATGGGTCTTGTCACGAAAACGGGAAGATCTGAATAACTGTATGAAAATTGCAGTTTCAGGAGAAAAAATGACAGAAAACCACCGGAAAAAATGTAGACTATTTTCGGGAAAAATGGAATTTCTAGTTTTCGTGGTGAGACCCAGAAGCAGAAAAATAAATAAATTTTTCAATTTGGAAATCAATTTTTTATGTTAGATAGAGACTTCGAAAATGAGTTCTCTGTTGAAAAAAATAGTGAAAAATTTTTTGAATCCAAAAAAATCCCCGAAAACCGCAAAACAAACTTTCGCTGCGAGGCCCAAAAACTTCTTTTTTCAGGTACTACAACTTGGACTCCAAACTGAGCAAACCTGAAGAAATCCCGGAAATTCAGAAATTTCTCGAAGAACACGTGAATTCAAAAGAGACGGAAGTGATGCTAGTGCTCGAGAACGGCACGGATGAGGAGAGCGTCGTGGAGAAGTAATGAGTGAATTTTTGAAATTTTTTGATTTGTAAATATCTATTTTATTGATTTCTAAACATTCCTAGTCATAATGCAATTTTTAAATTTTAAATTTTAATTTTTAGAAAAAAAAAATTTTCAAATAAAAAAACATTTTTTTTTTCAAATTTTCCGATTTTTTATTTTTTCAAACTGACATCACTGGGAGCTGATCAATTGATATGTGATGCGTTTTCCGCCATGTTCAGTTTCAAAAAGAAGGCGCAAAACATGTAAATGACGCCGTTTCGCGATCAATTTATGCCAATCCGACGGAAAAATGATCGGGTCGGCGAAAAACGGACAAGATGTGCCAGTTTCAGCACATGAGAGTCTATAAAGACTGAAACTGACCTGCGAATCGTATTCGGAACACTTTCCCATTTTTCTGATTTTTTGGGAAATTTTTTGGGTTAAAATTTGACATCATGAGGTACCAGGAAGAGTGTTTTGGCACTGGTTATAAGGTTTGGGCTCTTTTCGCTCTTTTCCACTGCTTTTTTCCGTCCAGGAACCGTATTGTCTGTTATTCCGAGATGCTGTCGCAGCGATTCCTCTCTTGGCTTTTTGGCTTTTGATTCCAGTTTATGTGGGGATTATTCGAAGGAATGAGCCGAAATTGAGGACTCCGAAGATGTTTTGGGCGCATTTGGTAAGTGGGGAGTAGTTGTTCGATGGGGCGCATTTGCAATTCTTGGAATTTGCTTGCATTAGTTCAATAGAGCACGTTTGCTATAAAAGAGAATGTTTGCAAAGTGTTCGATAGAGCGAGCTTGCATTCAAGCAGAATTTCTGAGAGTTCAATAGAGCGCATTTGCTAAATGTCCAGATTGGGAAAATTTGAAAGAGTTCGATAGCGCGCCCTTGCATTCGAGCAAGATTTTTGAGAATTCGTTAGAGCGCGCTTGCATTCTAGCAAGCTTTCAAAGAAAATTCGATAGAGCACATTTGCTAGTTATCACTGTTTTTAATTGTTGAGTTCAATGGAGCGCACTTGCACTTACAATTTTGAAAGCAAGTTTTTATTCGACCTCAATTCCTCCTTTTTCAAAATTCGCAACTTTTTCCTAGTTCCAAAATCATTCAAATGCATGCAAATTCTCTTGACCTCCAAGTGCGCTCTATTGAACTTCTGGTCTTATCTTCTTATCACCTAGACATGATCAGTATCAACTCATAGATCCCCTTCTGATCTGGCCCATTTCGTCCATGATCTAGTGTGAAATGCACCTGATGTCTCTCCCCAAGCCCCGCCCACTTTCTTTTCAGATTCTCCAAGTGCTTCTGCTCGTCGACAATGCGGTTTTCGGAGCTCTTCATTTCAACCAATCCGATCACTTTTTGCCGTTTCTCCGCTTTTTTCAAGTCCTCTCATACGTAAGTTTACTCTTCTTTTCTCACAGTGTGAAATCAAATCAAAAGAATAAATATTAGAAAAGGGGAAGTGATTGCGAAATAGCTTTTGAAAGTGTGTTATCAGTGATATCACATATCATTTTGTCCGTGTGTGGGCGGCGAACAAGGATCCGATTACGTAGGAGAACGAGCACATTTCGAGTTCTTTGAAGTTTTGAGATTAGCGTTGAAAAGAAGGATTAGAGGGGGAGAGGGGATGAGGCTGATTATAGTACTGATTAGTGATTTGGTGCTGATAAAGAGCCATATCACTGCTGACAATAATAGTGCGACTCAGCTCCTGTGGTACTGATAACAAGTGATTGTAGTGCTGTTTAGGGGTCATAGTTACTCAGGGAAATTTCGGCGGATGAGCGGCGGAGCGCCGGGCGGAAATTTGCAGCCTGCCGCAAGAAACGGCAGCTTGCTGAGAGGCAGGCCTCTGGCCGATCATCGGCAGATCATCGGCAGATGTTCGGCATGCTTCGGGCGTCCACGCCGACTCAGGGAAACTTCGGCTTAGGAGCGGCGGGGCGCCGGGACACAAACGGCAGGTTGCCGAGTGGCAGCTAATTGGCAGGGCATCGGCAGGGAAACGGCACCGGGACGGCAGGCGAACGGCTATCGCAAAAAATACCCGCAGCCTTTTCGAAACGCGCCTTCAATTTTTTCTTCGAAATGTTTCTGCTTTTTTGTTCGATTCTCTGTTTCTCGTCGATTTTCACCCTTTTGCTTACAAAAACGACCCAGGAAAGAAGAAAGGTGAGTTCATAATTGTTTTGTAAAGGATATTATATGATTTTACGACGGGATTTCGTTGAAACAATGTCAATTTCCAGTTCTCGAAGCACAATTCGAGAAAGAAAATATTCCGTCAGAAGCTTGTGGATCAGATGAAAAATAACAACAAGTGAACAACCTTCTTTCAACTTCTCGCAAGCCACTCGTTGATGCGAAACAAAAAATGGATAAATTTTGAATTCAGACAGTTTCCGCCGGTAAATGTTTACAAATAGGCGTCGAAATATCGCATTTTTCAGACTTCAATTTGAAACAACAATTCGATCAAGGAGGAAAACATCTTCTTCATTCACCTCTTGTTTTCAAGAAACTCGGTAGTACACAGTCAACGCAGTACAAGATGGTTTCAAGGAACAAGTCAAATGACGAAAATTATCCAAATTTTCTATCTTTCGCTTCCTATGTATATTAAACATTTTTCTATCATTGTAATTATCTCTAATGTTCAATAAACATGTAAACCATGACATCTTCGACGAGAAATAATAGTTAGAGCATTAATTTATAAGGGGGTGGCTGCTGCAGAATGCCTTGAATCGGCCGTTTCACCACGGCAATCGGCCGAAATTTCCCTGAGTATGTTCAGTGAATTCGGAACTGCTGCTTAGAGCACAAGAGTAGCCCACATCCCAAAAAGATGAGATTCGGTGACTTTCTTTGCTGGATAAGCTTCTAGTAACCTAGATAATCGAAAAACTGTAATATTGCCGTCCCGCGACGAGTCACCTGGTGGGTCTCGCCACGAAAATGGTTTCTGGACAAAGTTTTGACACTTTTCCAATGAAAACGGGTAAAATTAGGTGAATTTAATCATTTCCAGCCAAATTTCAGCAGTTTCAACCAATAATTCGAGAAAATTAGGTGTTTTTGAGAAAAAGCGTCAAAATACACAAAAATGCATGTTTTTGTAGTGAAAATTGGTGGAAACAGTGAAAATTGGTGGAAACTGCTGGAATTTGGTTAGAAATGATTGAATACATGCCGTTTTACCCATTTCCATGAGAAAAAGTGTCAAAACCTTGTCCAGAAGCCGTATTTCAGTCAGAAACCATTTTCGTGGCGAGACCCACCAGGTGACTCGCGGCAATCAAGGAAGATCTTCAGGATTACAAACACGAAATCAGATTTTGAATGCCTTGAAATTAAAAGCCCAAGCGATGGTAATGCTAAAAATTCCCTTCGCTGCAAATGCGCCCTATTCCCAATTCCCCCGGTGCCCCATTCCAAAAAGATCACAAAATTCTATGACATCACAATGTTCTGTTCGTCTTCTGTGACCATTGCACCAAAGAACCAAACAGCCTTTTGTTTTGTGTACACAGAAAAAGACGAAGAATTCGAGAGAAAACAGATTATATTTCGATGAGAAATGGGTCAATTCGAAGATGATTTATGGTTTAACAATGGGGTGTTAAACTCGCAGAGCTACGCCGAAAAATGTTTAAGAAAAACGAGAAAAAGAGGTGTAATTTCTGAAAATTACTGATAACTGATAACGAATTTGCACCAGTTTCAGGTCTTTCTTATCACCGCTGATAACCCCTCTTTTCACTTTTTCTTTTCTTTTTTTTGGTGTCTGCTCACTGTGTCGCCATGACGATTGTACGCTTTTTTGCTGTTTTTTGTTCTTTTTTTGTGATTTTTGGTGTTGTTCCGGGTTTTTTATTTGAAAAGAAACGGAAGAAAATTGGCAGAAAACGGAGAGAAAAAATGAAAAAAAAAGATAGAGAAAGATAGAAAATTGATAACATTGATAAGAGAAAAAATTTGAGATTTTTCCGGAATTTCAAAAAATTTATTAATTTTTTAAATTTTTTTTTTCGGGTCTCGCCACGAAAACAGGTTTTTCAGGGCTTTTTGGACATGATTTTGATGTTTTTTCCATTGAAAATGTGTATTTTCAGAATTTTCTACTGATGTTTTGTGAAAAATGATAGAATCATTATTTTAATGAAAATTGGTCAAAATTTCTGAAATGTGATCTTTTCCGACAGAAAAAGTGGCGAAAATCCGTTCAGAAGCCTTAAAATTGTAACAATTTGCTTTTGAAATTTCAAATTGGCGCCCAAAATATCTCGCAACGAAAACTACAGTAAGATTTGCATTTTTTAAATGATTTTTGACTGTTTTCGAGTAAATTATTGGCTTTTTCATGTTTCCCAAAAGAAAATCTTACGAAAACTGTCGGAAAAGCTGCAAAATAGCCCAAAATCACTTTTATCGTGAAACCTCTATTAGAAGGGCACCCAATAGTTTGTCTTTGAGCTTCACTATCTCAAAAACTAGAAGAGTTATCAAAAAGTTGTCAACTGCAAAGTTGTAGACGAAGATTAGAACTACAACTTTGCAGTTGACAACTTTTTGATAACTCTTCTAGTTTTTGAGATAGTGAAGCTCAAAGTCAAACTATTGGGTGCCCTTCTAATAGAGGTTTTACGGTAAATGGCAAGCTTACTGTAGTTTTTGCTGCGAGATATCATGCGCGCCAATTTGAAATTTTGATATCCAGAATTTAAAATATGTTGTTACTGACTGACCAGAATCCCAAAAAAGCCAAGAAAGCCAAAAAAAAATGAAAAATCTCGTGTTTTTCCCTCTTGTCAAGTTGAGCAAATATGTGTGACTCACCAAAAGTTGAAATTTCGAGATTTTCACTTTTAGACCCCATCCCCTCTTTTCAAAGCAAAATTTCTTTTATATTGTAATCAGTGATGCTATCACCCCGGCTTCATCTCATATTTCAGGCCAACTGTTCGATCTGGTTCAGCCTTCTCTCAAAACGTCTTCACTCGATCCATCCGTCGTTTTGTGTCGTTTTTCTGATACTTGTCACTCTCAAGTTTGTACAACTTCTTGTTCTGGTGAGTCTTTTGAAGCATTGGGGATTCTGGATTCAGATGTCGAGAATCTGAATTCTGAATCCTTGAATCCTTAGGGCTCTGCTCCTGGGATTCAGGACTTAAGGATTCTGGATTCTGAATTCATGAATCTTCAGATTAGAGCTCTAGGATTCTGGATTCTAGATTTGAAAAACAAAATCAATAATTCAGAATCCCCAAAACCTCATCAAATTTTTCATTTTTCAGTCATTCGAAGGCTCCGTCGACGTCGGCGTCATCGCCGAATTCGTCCTTCTGATGGCCGAAACAGCTCTTCTCTCCAAATCGACAAAACGATTAGGAGAAGATGTAAGTGGGCCAACTGATAACTGATAATCCCTCAAAATCTTCCAGGAAGAAAAGGAGAAACTAACCCCTGAAGAGAAGAGTTCATTCTTCTCGAAAGTCTTCTTCTGTTGGCTCAACGGACTCATTCGAACCGGAGCCAGCGGCAATTTAAACAGTGAAAATCTTCATGACCTCAATAAAAATGCAACTTCGGAATGGTTGTATGGAAAGTGGAGGGAAGAATATAAAAAGGAGAGAATCAGTGAGTGTAAAATTTGAATTGGCGCGCATGGGTCTCGCAGCGAAAACTACAGTAAGTGTCAAGTTCAGGGTCCAACCCTTGGACCTCTGTAGCAAGCTTGTCTGTTATCAGAGGTTGGACCTCTGATAAACAGTCTTCCCTGCCTGGGTCACCAAATGTCCAGTTCAGAGTCCAACCCTGATTCAAGGCAGGAAAGACTGTTTATCAGAGGTCCAACCTCTGACAACAGACAAGCTTGCTACAGACAAGCTTGCTATAGAGTCCAACCTCTATAACAAGGAATAATAGTAGAAAAATAATAGTAGTAGTGACTAGATGTTCATTTTATTGAATACGAATGTTCCTGTTCCCTGTGTCACAGAGAGCCGCCCAATGTAATTAACAATTTTAATTAATGAATTAGCAGTTATGATGAGTGTAATTGAAATATCAGTAACTAGATTCTAGTTATTGTCAGTAAGATTGGCATTTTTCGAACTGATTTCTGAATCACTGAAAAATTCAAATCTAGTCTTACTGTAGTTTTCGCTGCGAGATATAAGAGACTTCCAATTTCAAAAATTTTTATTTCTCTGACAACTTTGATGAATTTTCCGGATTTCTGTGTTTCTGCCACAGAATTTTGGAAAACTGTCGGTAACCCTGAAAAATACGGAGAAAAACACATTTCTCTTCAAAACTATGTCTTTCGTTGAAAAATGTATTCCAATCAGACTCTGGAAAACTTCACAGAAACTGACTGAATCAGTTTCTGTGATTGCGAGGGGATAATGGGGGGAAATTGAGTGTCATACAGAAAACGACTCGATCGTTTTCTGTGGTGCTGATAAAAAAGATGAAAAAATAAAAAGAAACGTGAACATTTATTCAGCGTGTATACAGAAATTGACTCCGTCGGTTTCTGTGTGGAGGGAAGTTGGGAGATGATGTAGTTGATAGAGTTCTCCCGAGCCGCCAATCTGAAATCTGACACACTTGTGTTCCTGGCGCGCAGTTTTCCTGAAGACGTCAACGCAAACTGTTTGAAAAATCTGTTTTATGAACTTTTTTTTTTGCAAAACTCCGAAATTTCTACTTTTTACACGATTCTGAAAACATGTTTTTGGTAAACGTCAGAAGGCCAATCTTCTGTATCTTTTGTATTTTTGACAATTCTCCGTGACTCACAAGAGTTTCGCGTCAGAAAACGTTAAAATAAAGCAGATTGGACCTCGTTCACGTTCACGTAAAGATGACGTGGAGGCCAAAAACTTGAAAATTCTCTGATTACTCAAAAATTTCGGGTTGCTCCGTCATGATTCAGAGAAGAATTTTGCGAAGAAGTAAGTAGAAAGACGCTTTTGGGACAGTTTTGCCTACAGAATCGTAGAAATTGCTTTTGGAATCGTGTAAAAAGTAGAAATTTCGGAGTTTCGCAAAAAAAAAAGTTCATAAAACAGATTTTTCAAACAGTTTGCGTTGACGTCTTCAGGAAAACTGCGCACCAGGAACACAAGTGTGTCAGATTTCAGATTGGCGGCTCGGGAGAACTCTATCAACTACATCATCTCCCAACTTCCCTCCACACAGAAACCGACGGAGTCAATTTCTGTATACACGCTGAATAAATATTCACGTTTCTTTTTATTTTTTCATCTTTTTTATCAGCACCACAGAAAACGATCGAGTCGTTTTCTGTATGACACTCAATTTCCCCCCATTATCCCCTCGCAATCACAGAAACTGATTCAGTCAGTTTCTGTGGTCTTGTGTTGGAAATAAATTCCTTGATATCGGGGAAACCTTGGATTTATGGAAGAATTTGCACAGGTTTCCCAGGATTCCAGTTTTTAGAAGGAATTCTGTTGTTAGAAAAGCACGGCTCATTTTTTCATCAATTTCCTAGTTTTGAAGCGAAAATAAAAATTTTTGAAATTCGAGGCCTCTTATATCATAGGCGCCAATTTGAAATTTTCAACCCTCTTTCTCTCAGAAAACGCTGGAAAAAACCGGGAAACCTCGATAGTCTGGCCATTTATCCAAATCCAAAAAACCACAATCCTCACTTTGACACTTGCCCGTCTCACTGCTGATATCGTTCATTACTTGAACCCAATCCTTCTAAAGTTGGTCTAAGAAAGTGCGCTCTATTGACAATTGGGGCTTTCAGACAATTAATCGACTATGTATCTCTTCATGATCAACCACTTTCTTTCGGAATCGCCATTGCATGCATAATGTTTTTATCGTCTACTACAAGGTCTTTGTTGCAGAATTATCAGGTAGGATGTTATCAGTTATCAGTTTATCACTTTATCAATCTGTAAGGTCTTCATTTTCGTTGTTTTATCGTTGAATTTCAAAACTTCAAATTGGCGCGCACTCGCAGCGAAAACTACAGTGATTTTTGGCTATTTTTCAGTTTTTCCGACAGTTTTCGTAAGATTTTCTGTTGGGAAACATGAAAAATTCATTAATTTACTCGAAAATGCACGTCTTACTGTAGTTTTCGCTGCGAGATATCGTTGGCGCCAATTTGAAATGTTGAATGCGAGATGAAGTTCTAGAAGGGCACCCACACACGTTGTGGGTCTCGCAACGAAAGGATTACTGTAGATCCACTTCTTCCAGATCGCGGGAATGTGTCGCCAGGCCGTCTACTACCAAACAGTCCTCTCCAACGCCATCCTCCACAAGATCCTCCGACTCTCCCCATCAGCCCGCTCAAACCGAACCGCCGGAGAGATCCTCAACCACGCCGCCGTCGACATCGAGATCATCGTCCACGCAATCCCATATCTCCAGAATATGTGGTCAGTCCCATTCCAAGTCACCTTGGCCATGATCATGTTGGCCATAACCTTGGGATGGGCGGCTCTAGCCGGAGTTGTCATCATGGTCATGTTCATTCCGCTGAACCTCTTCACCTCGAATTTCATAAAGTCGAGTCAACAGAAACAGATGAAGATCAAGGATGAGAGGACGAAACTGTCGAATGAGGTAAGTGTGCTCTATTGAGAACCTTGGGATTGACCTATTTTCCAGATGCTCAACGGAATAAAAGTCGTCAAACTCTACGCGTGGGAGAAGTCTTTCGAAGAACAAATCAATAAATTACGTTCCAAAGAGGTCAAAATGCTCCGAAATGTGTGCATTCTGAGCCGAATCGTCGACGTTGCCAATGCGGCCAGCCCTTTTCTTGTCGCCATCGCCTCCTTTACCTCTTATGTTCTGCTCTCTCCAGATGAGAATTCTCTCACACCTTCCGTCGCTTTCGTCGCTCTCACTATCTTTAATCAGTTGAGACAACCGATGAGGATGGTCGCGAATCTTATCAATACTTTGGTTCAGGTGCGCCACTGAGAACTTCAAGATGTTCAATAAAAAGTTCATTTCCAGGCAAGAGTCTCCAACAAGCGTCTTCGCCAATTCCTGAACGATGAGGAAATGGAAAAAAGGACCGAGGTGGCTTTGGGAAATGCGATTGTGCTGAAGGAAGCTTCGCTGAATTGGAAAGGGCCACAGAGTCCGCTGGTTCTCAGAGAGGTAAGTGCAAGAGAGCGCATTTGCCAAGACTGACGAAGAAAGTTCCAAAGAGCGCGCTTGCCTACCGTCAAGAGTCCAATAGAGCGCACTTGCTACTGATCAATGTTCCGAGTTAGTTCAGTAGAGCGCACTTCACTAGGAACTCGATTTCTCTTTCCCCCTGGGAAATGCAATAGAGCGCATTTACCAAGATTGAGATTTCGGAGGAAGAGTTTGAAAGAGTTCTATAGAGCGCACTTGCTACTTATTACTATTTTGAGTTAGTTCAGTAGAGCGCACTTCACTAGAAACTTGCTTCTTCTCTAAATTCCGGGAAAGTGCAATAGAGCGCGCTTGCAATGTACTTATCACTGTTTCGATTAGATGTTAGTTCAGTAGAGCGCACTTCCCCCCGGCAATTCACAACCCTACAGTATTCCCTTCCAGCTCTCGGCCACCATCCGCACGGGAGAACTCATCGCAATCGTCGGAAGCGTCGGCGGCGGAAAATCCAGTCTCCTGAGCGCAATCCTCGACGAAATGGTCCTCCTAAACGGTCGTGTCAAAGTGGGCGGATCCATCGCCTACGTGCCACAACACTCGTGGATCTTCAACAACACCATCAAGGAGAACATCCTGTTCGGCAATGAGTACAGCCAGTATTTCTACGAACAAGTGGTTCATTCCTGCCAGTTACGCACGGATTTCAGACACTTTCAAAGTGGAGAAGAGACCATTGTTGGGGAGAATGTAGGTTTTCCTCTTTTTTGGGGACTCCTTTTGACCCAATATTTAATTTCCAGGGAATCACTCTATCCGGAGGTCAAAAAGCCCGAATCTCTCTTGCTAGAGCTGTCTATCAAGATAAGGACATTTATCTGTTGGATGATCCCTTATCAGCTGTAGATGTGCATGTCGGAAGGGCTCTTTTCGATAAAGTTATTGGTCCGGAAGGGCTGTTGAGGTCTAAGACGAGGGTACTGGTGACACACAACCTACAGTATACCAAATACGTGGATAATATTTATGTGATTGAAGGTTTGTAAGGTGGAGCATACTTGCTGCAGTTGAATTTCGAATTGGCGCGAACGATATCTCGCAGCGAAAACTACAGTAAGATTCGCATTTCTCAGTGGTTTTCGACTGTTTTCGAGTATTAAATTTTTCATGTTTCCCAACAGAAAATCTCACGAAAATTGACGGAAAAACTGAAAAATAGCCAAAAATCACTGAAAAATGAAGATCTTACTGTAGTTTTCGCTGCGAGACCTGTGCGCTCCAATTTGAAGTTTTTAGCAATAGTTCGGTGGAGCACACTTGCATCATATGTTTCCAGATGGTAAAATCGTGCAACACGGTCGTTTCGATGATATCTCCGTGATAGAAGGACCATTTGGAAGGCTGTGGGCGGAATGTGAGAATGCCGAAGAAGAGGAGGAATCTGAAGACGTACCGGAATCGGAATCCACGACTCCAGAAGAAAAAGATTCTGACGAGAAGAATGGAGGAATCAAGAAAGTTGATAGAACGAATTCTCGATTCTCTGAAAAACAGGATAATGGAACTGATAAGAAAAAGGTTGATAATCAGGAGAAGCTGGAAATGGGAAGGGTCAAGAAGAGTGTCTATGCCCTGTACCTCCGGACAATGGGCCTCTGCAACTCGTCTCTTTTCCTCATTTTCTTCATTTTCCACTATTCCGTGATGATTATGAGGTCACTTTGGCTGTCGGATTGGTCGAATTCGAATGCTGAAATCAAGAAGAATGGAGGGAATTCGACGATGAGTGTGAACACCAGATTGATTGTTTATGCGGGTTTCGGAGGGATGGAAAGTGAGTTATTGAAGTTACCGTAGGGGATTTCGTGGCGAGACCCAACTCCCTTTTGATCTGAAACCAGGCTTCTTGATCATTTGGGTCTCGCAACGAAAATCGAAATCGTGTCGGGACCATAGAACACCGTAGTCCGTTTTCTTTGCGAGACCAAAAGGACAAAATGGTCAGTTTCGTGGCGACCCACACCTTGGCAGTACCGTAGTCAATTCCAATTTTCGTTGCGGGACCCAACCCCTTGGGACCATTTTTAAACGACTTTTGGGTCTCGCAACGAAAATCGAGATCGTGGTGGGACCATAGCTATGAGACTCAAACCTTGGCAGTACCATTGTCAAGAACGCCTTCTAGTTTTCGTTGCGAGACCCAAATCCCTGAGATCATTTTTGACATGGTTTCTGGGTCTCGCAACTAAAACCTGCTTACCGTACCCATCTTCCAGTGTTCCTCCTCGGCCTGGCCTTCACCGTCCTGACGATCGGAAGTCTCCGAGCCTCCTACCGTCTCCATGCTCCCCTCATCCATTCTCTTCTCCGAGCACCCATCTCCTTCTTCGACACAACTCCCATCGGCCGGATTATCAATCGATTGTCCAGAGTACTCCTGATTTCTCTTATCACCCCAAAAGTTCCTATTTCAGGACCTCGACGTAATCGATAAATTGCAAGACACTGTCCGAATGTGCACCCAAACCACTCTAAACGCCCTCATGATCCTCGTCCTGATCTCCATGTCCACTCCGATCTTCCTCGTCTGCGCACTGCCAATCGTCGTCGTCTACTATTTCGTAATGGTCTTCTACATCCCAACATCCAGACAGTTGAAGAGATTGGAAAGTGCAAATAGGTCACCCATTCTGTCAACGATAGCAGAATGTATTCATGGAGCATCTTCGATAAGGGCTTTTGATAAGGTACTATCAAAATTCATCTCGCGTTCAAAATCGCATTTGCGCCGGAGCGATGTCTCGCAACAAACGGACGTTTCCCGCGCAAAACGTGCTGCGCCTTTAAAGCGGGGTACGGTAGTTGCGCAATGATTTTCCTCTTTTTCTTCGGTTTTTCAACCGATTTTCGCACTTTTTACGTTTAGAAAAGCACAAAAAGGGTATTTTTCGGCACGGCGCGGCATTCACTACCTCTTCCAGAGTTTTCTAGGCCAGAATTTCTAGGCCAGGCTCCGCCCCCTACCTCTCGTACTCTAGGCCATATCAACAAAAGCTGATTTTTCTGAAAAACAAAATCGAAAATTCCAAATGTTCTTAACCCAAAAAATTTTAAATTTTACTAGAAATTTTTTGCGAGCTCGAGCGTGTTATAAAAATCAGTCTAACGCCCGGAAAATCCAGAGTTCGGTTTTCGTTGGTTTTCTAGGCCAACCCTTATTTTTGGGTTTTTTCTAGGGATCTGGGTACAATTTTGCAAATGTTCTTAACCCAAAAAATTCTAAATTTGATGAGGAATCGAATGAGCACGCGTAGAACCTGTGAAATCGTGTCTAAAGACCGGAAAATCCATAGTTCGAATTGGCCGAGTTTACGAAAATTTCGAAATTTAACCATTTTGCACTGAAATTGTGTTTTACTGGATTAAATTCAACTTTTCCTTAAATTTTTGCTCAATTTCTGTCTGAACTAGCCCAATGGGAGCCAGAAAACAATCTTCAAATTTTTCAATATTCACCTAAAAAGCGTGCCGCAGCTTTGCGAAAAACGCGCGCCGCAGCCTTGCAATTTCAGCAGCCAATCAGCGCGCTTGACCACGCCCCCAAGCTCATCGCTGATTGGTGGCCGCACTTTTCGAAATTTTTCCACTGCACGTAGTGTTTGCCGCGCCGTGTTCGGGTAAGACAATTGCGCAACTACCGTACCCCGGTTTAAAGGCGCAGCACGTTTTGCGCGGGAAACTTTCGTTCGTTGTTCGACGCAAATGCAATTTTGAACGCGAGATTTTGCCTTTAGAGTTGCAAGCCTATCTTCGTGGCGAGACCCATGAAATCCATGTGATTCCAGACGTATCGCACCACCAGCGCCCTCGCCCAGAACGTCGACAAATTCGCCCAATGTCGTTACCTCTCCCACATGTCCAATCGCTGGCTCGCAACCCGTCTCGAACTTCTCGGCAACACAACCGTCCTCTTCGCCTCCTTATCAGCCACTATCTCCACCAAATACTTTGGTCTCACTCCCGGAATGGCCGGTCTCTCCGTCTCGTACGCCCTGACCATCACTGAAGTTCTCAACATTTGTGTAAGATCAGTGAGCGAGATCGAGTCGAGTATTGTGTCTGTGGAACGGGTCAATGAGTATCAGAATGTGGAATCTGAAGCAGAATGGACGGTGGAGAATGGGGCTCCAGATGACAAGTGGCCAGCTAAGGGAGACATTGAATTTGAGGGATTCTCGATGAGATATCGAGACGATCTGCCGCTGGTTCTGAAGGAGATCAACCTGAAGATCCGTGGAGGGGAACGGATCGGAATCATCGGAAGGACCGGATCGGGCAAGTCCACTCTCACAATGGCACTCTACCGAATGATCGAAGCAGACGCCGGAAGGATCAGAATAGATGACGTGGCAATTGACACGATCGGACTGCATCAACTCAGATCCAAACTGATCATTATCCCGCAGGAACCCGTCGTGTTCTCTGGGACATTGAGGTTCAATTTGGATCCATTCGGGAAGTATGGAGATGAAGAAATATGGAAGTGTCTGGAGATTTGTCAGCTGAAACAGTTTGCGCAGGATGATGAGAAAACGTTGGATAGGTTCATTGCGGAGGGAGGGAAGAATATGAGGTAGGAGAGATATTGATAAGGTTTGATAAGGTGATAAGAATGCGCTCTATTGGACTTTTCATTTCTGAACAAACTGAGCAAGTGCGCTCTATCGGGAACTTTGTGTTCTCTGAGTTTCTTGACATCGCTGCGAGACCCAACACAGTTTTACTTGATCTCAAATTTTCATCTTGAATCCAAAATTTCAAATTGGCGCGCACGGTTTCTCGCAGCGAAAACTACAGTAAGACGTGCATTTTTCAGTGTTTTTGGGCTGTTTTGCAGCTTTTCTGACAGTATTCTTGGAATTTTCTGTTGAGAAACATGAAAAATCCAATAATTTACTTGAAAACAGCCCAAGAACACTGAAAAATGCCCGTCTTACTATAGTTTTCGCTGCGAGATATCGAGAGTATGAAAAAAACATCATTGCCAACAAATTCCAGCGTCGGCGAGCGCCAACTGCTGTGTCTGTGCCGTGCGTTGCTCCGTGGAGCCCGAATAGTGATCCTGGACGAGGCGACTGCTTCCGTGGACACAGTCACCGACGGAATCGTCCAACGGGCCGTCCGAACGCATTTCCCCGAATCGACGACTATTTCCATTGCTCACCGACTCGACACTATCGTCGATTCTGACAGGTTTGGCAAGTGCGCTCTACTGCTAATCGTTTCGGTTTCTTGCAGAATCGTTGTTCTGGATGCGGGTCGAGTCGCCGAATTCGACACTCCCGCCAATCTTTTGCTCAACCCCGAATCGCTTTATTCTCAATTATTACTTGAGAAAAACAGAAAACAATAATGAAATCGATATAAAAATGTCCTACTTATTTACAACTGTTGCATATTTATTTTCATCAAGAAAAAGACAAAAAACAACAACTTAGTATATATGATTTTGATGTGGAGAAGTAATATAAAGCCAGAGATAAATATTCAGAATATATATGGAAGAAGCTCCAGAAAAACGGGTAAATTATGTGGAAAATGAGAGAGAAGGGTGGAAATTGGGTAGAAATTGGAACATGTTACAGATGATTTCTCTTTTTTTTTCTTTGGGTAATTCAATTCACACGAAAATCTCTGCGCATTCTCGACGTGATTTTAATCAAATCAGAAAAAAAATATATGTGGGCGATATAATAATAGTAGGTGAGAAGTTGATTTTTTGGGATTTTCCAATGAAACTGATTATGGCTTAGGATTAGAAGGAGCTGGTGGTGGGACGGATGGCGGAGCGGAAGACGGGATGGGCGGTGGTGGTGGTGGAGCCGCGGATGGAGGAGGCGCTGAAGATGGTCCAGGCACTTGTTGCATCGAAGAGGCTCTCTGCATGTGCAGCACGGGCGGTCCTCCTCCACCGGAATTCGTCATTCCAGATGGCGGAGCAACGACGACCTGGGCGACAGTGGGCGTGGCGTCGACTCGTTGGCTCAACGGACGGCCGACGAGTTGACGGCGGACGGACGGTCCTTGGCTGACGATGCCTCCCTGACCGACTTGACGCATGTTTTGCGAGCTGACCATCACGTTTATTCGCTGTTGGCCGGCGTATCCTCCGCGTCTGAAAGATCGGAAAATAGTTCGAGATTCAGAATTTGAAGCACACGTCCCGCATCCTAAAAAGTTTCCCTCTCACTCACGGAATCGTCCTTATCTGCCCATTCCCCCTAGCCGGCAGAACCATCGCAGCGACAGTTCCAGGTGCCGGCGGGTTGCGTCGCTGTCCAGTCATGATCCGTTGATTCGAAGGCATCACCCTGACCGGGACAACGTTGGGGATGGTGTACTGACGGTCTGGGCCAATGTACACGCGCTGTTGAATCGAACCAGCCGGCTGAAACTGGGAAGAATGAGCGGAACGAGAGGGGCTGGAACGAACCCGAACAACTCTGCCACGTGACTGCATGACCAACGTGTTGCCGTATCCGCCACGACCTCCCTGCACATACTGCACCCTCTGCGATTGCTGACCTCCGTCTCCAGGTTGCTGTTGATTCGAGGATGGAACCACCATGTAACTCTGTCCCTGGCCTTGCTGAAGGGATCCCTGCTGGAGGTATTGAACATTCGAGCCTGAAGCTGTTCTTCTCTGAAGTGGCATTTGGGATTGCTGAACAACGGCGTGATGTCCTCCGTGATGGTTGCCAGGGTGTTGTCCGTGATTCCCATGACCTCCATGAATCTGATGATTCTGAACCATGGGTCCGGCGCCTTCATGGTTGTTGTGACTCATAATCTGCGGTCCTTGACTTCCGACTTGTCGGAGCGGCATCGGCTGTTGCTGTTGAAGGGGTGGAAGCTGCTGGGGCTGCTGTTGTTGGGGCTGCTGCTGAACTTGTGATTGTTGATGTTGCTGTGATCCTTGGCCGACTTGAGAATGAGATTGTAGAGGTGGAAGTTGGATGTGTTGCTGCTGAGGCTGAGGCTGATGCTGAGGATTCTGATGCTGAATCGGAGGCGGAGCTGGTGGAGCTGGAGTCGGCGATTGATTCTGAGTCAGAATCGGAGCCCTCTGAAGCGCCGGAACCGCAATGATCATATTCCTCCTCGCCGGCATCGGATCCAGATTAGACTGCGGAACTGTCCAAGGCCGTACTACCAGTGAATTGAACCGAGGCTCAGCTCTCGTCGGCGGCTTCATCTGTTTCGATGCTTGCATCAACTTTCGCTTGCACACATCCAACATGTTGGCCTGCTCCTCGGGAATCGTGATCACGTCTTCGACGTCGAGAATAACTCCGGTTTTCACTTCGAACTCTGCCATTTTCGCCTCGTGTCGAGTCGGCATCGCGCCGCCCAACGTCTGCAGCTTCCGCGATTCTACAACTTTGGCGAATGGTTAGTTTCGGGTGTCTAGTCTAGGATGGTCTATTCTAATCAACTCTACTGGGTCTCGCCTCATTTTCGTGCTGAGACCCACCCCTCCCACCAAACCAAACTACCTACCTCGAGGTCCTCTCCAGAACTGCACCTGCCTCCTGTGTCCCACTTGCCGAACCGTCTTGAACCGATTCACGTGCTTCCTATCAGTCATCAGTCCGTAGTCGTGATTGTACTGGCTATCAGTCGTCATGCGTCCCCGTCTCAAATGCGACAGTTCCGTCGGCGACAAGTCCACCTTCATCGTCTTCTTGGTGATCGGATCCGAAGCGACCAACTGCCCGAGCTCTTTGGGCCTCACGAACATCTGATAGCGGATCGAGCATTGACGGGGCGATCTGTAGAAGCGGGTCTGCTTGTTGACGGCTTGCGAGACAAGCTCCCAGTTGAGCACCATTCCCTCTTGAATACTTCGCTCGACGAGATGGTGATTGGCGAATTCGAGTTGGACGGCTTGCAGCAGGGCGTGATCCTCGACAATGTTCCACTCGGCTCCATCGTAATCGGGCTCTTCGCGGAATGCTGGCGGTGGGGTGGTGGCTCTCTTGACACCGCTCTCACCGCTTCGACTTTGAGCCTGGAATGTCTGAAAGATTGAGTAAAGTTCAAATGTCAAATCCCTACCGATCTAGTATCAGTCCTCCGTCTCTTCGGCGCCTTCGCATTGACAACATTCTGCGGCTGTGGCTCCGGTGGCTCCAACTTGGCATCCTGACTGCTGTCATCCATGGAAAACGAGTTTTCCGTGTAGGCCGGCGAGGCGGCGATCGGATCCGTCGCAGGCATCTGAAGAGCCTTGGCGACGGCGTCGTACAACGTGGCGTCTTTGTCTTTCATAATGTTATCTGTAAACACCCCATCTCCTCCTTTTTGAAACCCTATTCTACCATTCGACAACTGCTTCTGCTTCTCAGCCAACGGACGCTTCAACTCGAGAATCACCGACGGAAGACGTGCCTCGTTCATCGGATCTATCTCGTACAACAAATCGAAAGCGTCATCTTCCATTCTTAGATCGAACTCTCCGTCGGAAGATGGTGGGGATGGTGGCAGCCAGACAGGCATCAATTCGTCGAAACCGTCAGCCATGAACTAAAAATGAGTTTTCTAGTCAGAAGCTGAAGACTCTAATGCACCAACTACGGCTAAACCCAATTGGGTCTCACCAGGAAAACGGTTTTCGGACAAGATTTTGTCACTATTTCAAAAAAAAAAGGGTAAAGTATGCATGATTCAAATCATTTCTCATCAAATTTCAGCAATTCTCACCAATTTCCAGTTTATGAACGTTTTTGAACAGGAATTTCATAAAAATCGGTAGAAACTACTGGAATTTGTTGGGAAATGCTTGAAATCATGTATTTTTACCCGTTTTCTTTCGAAAATGTTGCTAGAACTTGTTCTAATGCCGTTTTCGTGGCGAGACCCACTAGACTAACCCCTAAATTTCTCAAAATCTATAATATTTGTTCAGGATTTTTCAGGTGTAGTCCTTTCCGTGTCTTGTCCATCATCTTGATTCCAGCTCCAACCATTCCTTTGCTCAATTTCCTGCTCCATCCTTGCTCCGCCCAAATTGACCTGTCTCAGAAAAACCGTATCCCTGGATCCAATGTTTCTCACAGTCACCGCCACCGTTTCACAATTAAGGGAAAAAGAGAGAAAAAGAAGTGGAAAACGGGATGAGAGAGAGAGGAGAAGGAGACGCCCGCGAGTTTCTCGCCATTTTCGCATTCGTTTTTTTAGCTAGGAAATGTTCAAAAAATTCAACGCCGAACAGAGACCGAAAGAGGCGAGAAAAAGGCGAAGGCGCTTCTTCGGGAATTTCTCCGTTTTCTTTCTTTTGTTCTACACATGAGAGAATTGACATTTGTGAAACGGTCACGGCGACGCGAAATGCGAAATTTGGGTGGGTTGAAACTGTCTCGCGTACGCCCCACTTCCCCCGATCCCTCCCACTTTTCCCCGTGATCCCCAAATCTTTTTCAGCTTTCTGAATCCCTGATGACGATGACTAGAAGAACAACTGGAACGGAGAAGCGGTTGTTCGGAAACACGCCGATTCGTTCGGAGAAAGACAAAGAACAAAAAAACGGCAAAGGAAAATTGGTTAATTAGAGTAAGAAACAAGACAACGTTTATAGCAGGTACACGGAAAGTGGGTACACACAGAAAAAAACCGAGAAAGGGAAAGAAAACAAAGAAATGATGAAGATGATGATGATAGTGATAAGGGGAAGATAGTTAGACCAAAATGAGCAAGTAAGAGAATGAAACAAAGTTTGTGCAAAACGAGAAATGTGTGTGATCTTCGCAATAACAACAGATCATCGGGGGGAAAAGGAAAACAAAATGAGAAATATGAATGCCGAATATGATAGAGTTGCTAAAACACGGCTATTGATGGGATAAAGAGGATTGATGGATAACTCCGGTTCGAAAGAGAAAGAGTGAGATCGAGAAGCTTTTGGGTCAATTGGTTCAAGGTGGTCTGGAAGGCTGGGATGGCTGAGAAGGACCCGGAAGGCTGGAACGAGAAGCATCTGAATCCGTGCGAGCTCTCAGCGACAATCGCGGACGCTCGTAGATTCCAAAGTTGGGACGTTCAGCGGAAGCGGGGGCTTGAGTTGGCGTCCGCTGAACCACTCGCACTGGGAACATCATCCGAGACGGACTTCCCGGTGTAGCTGGCGCGATTCGAACCCGGGGCATCTGACTGGCCATCACGTACTGACGTCCTGATGTCGATGGTCCTGGAGCACTTCCTGGTGGCTGTAGCCGGACCATTGAGTAGCGTTGAGACGTCGGCGACATTCCGACTCCACCAGCTCCTATTCCGGGGACTGGACGTCTGACAACACTGGTTCCCGGGCTAACTTTTATCACCTTGACGGGCATCAGAGTTTGCGAACGATTGAATACCGGAGCCATTCGAACGGGACGGGTTCCAGATGAGGAAGGCGATGATGTAGAGGATTGAGGGGAAACGATACGACGAACGGGCGATATGAGCGGCCCTTGAAGTGGCAGAGTTGTTGCAGATGGTGATAAGGGAACCGGAGGAGCACGATACGGAACTGGAGCTCGTCTTGTCGGCTCCGGCCGTCTTTTTGGAGGTGGAGGTGGAGGTGGTGACGGTGTGGCTTCTCGCTTCCAATCTTCTTCAGGCTCCTCTTCTTCTTCTTCCGGTTCGTCTTCAGGTTCTTCTTCTTCTTCACTTTCCACCTTCCGCTTCAGCGTTCGTTTCGCCTTCCGAACCGGTCGCGAGGACTTCTCAGAACCCACCCTACCAGAACCAGTAACACTACGTTTACCCTTTTTGAGAGGAGAATCAGGAGGAGAGGCAAGAGCATGAGTGGCAAAAGAGACATAGGGGTTAAACGAGGGAGCCGTCGATTTACGTTTCGAAGGGGAACGGGCTCGGATGGCGGCGGCGGCCACCGGCGTCTTTTTCGGTTTCACCGGTCCGCTACCCGAAGCACCGCCCGTCTTCGACTTATTATTATTCTTGCGTCGGTCGCGTACCTCGTCTAGAAGACTTCCGCTCTGGTAGTTGTTGAACAAATCGTCGTCGTCGAGAAGGTTCTGCTCGTCCGGCTGGCTTTCATTGAGGTTCTTGTCCCATTCCTCGCGCTTCTGCTCGATCATGGCCTGGAAAACGGGGTATCAGCTGGGATACGATGGGTTTTCGACAAACCTCGGCTTCCTTGCACTCTTCCTCGAACTCTGGCTTGTACTCGGCTTCCAGCAGGTTGATGGCGAATCTTTCGATTGGTTTGAGCTGAAAAAGTTCAGTTAGGTAAGAGAGCCGCATTGATAAACTGATTACCTGTTGAATAAGCTCCATGTACTTCTCATCCGCCTCTTCATCCCCAGCCAAATTGCTCGTCGGCGCCTTCGCAGTTTCGTCAAACTCGGCAACATCGACTCTAGCTTCTGCCTTTGCGATCTTCGCCGCATTCACGTCCGCCTCGTCCTCGCACTTGGCCATCGCCGTCTCCAACTCCTTCTCATTGACCGGAACGTCTTTCGGAGCAGCCACATCGACATTCTCGCCGTCGAATAGGTCTCGGATGTTGTCCGATTGTTTGAAGAACTCCGGAGTGAATCCTGCCTCGTCAATGGCCAACTCTCCGAGTCGCTTCTTCTGCATCGCCTTCTTCAGAATGTTCTCCTCAATGGTTCGTTCGCTGATCAGTCGATAAATCGAAACGTTGCGAGTCTGTCCGATACGATGACAACGATCCTGAGCCTGGGCGTCCATCGTCGGGTTCCAATCGGAATCGTAGAAGATGACAGTGTCGGCACCAGTCAAATTGACTCCGACACCTCCGGATCTGGTGGACAAGATGAAGCAGAAGATCTTTGGATCCGCGTTGAACCGCTCCATCATCGCCTGTCGCTGCTCGACTCCAGTGGTTCCGTCGAGACGGAAGTACTGATAGCCGTGATGCGAGAGGAATGTTTGCAGGACGTCGAGCATCTTGGACATCTGGGTGAAGATCAGGCAACGATGCTTGTAGAGGTACAGCTGGCGGAGCAGCACGGCGAGTGTCTGCAGCTTTCCGCAGTCGTACTCGATGAGTCGGAGCTCTGGGAATTGAAGCGAGCGAGAGATCGACATTTGGGTGTCAAGGTTCGTCGAGGACTTTAGCAGGTACGTCCGCGAGTCCTTCTCAATCTTGTTGAGGTTGTTGCGAATGTAAGACGGGAGTCCGGAAGACGACGGGCGACACTGCCACGCGTCGGTCAGCACCGGTTCGACATACATTCCGAATCTGAAACAAATCAAATTAGAGAGCTGATAAGACCACAATGATCACTTACCTATCAGCCAGTAGTTCCACATAATCCAGAAGATTCTCCTGAATGTGCTCGTTGCTCTGTCTTCTCAACCGCGGGAACTGTCCACTAATCTCCTCGTAAATCAGCGCAATCAACTCGTTTGCCACAATCGGCTGTTTGATGTCTCCAAAGCGTCTTCTGACTATCTCGAGTTGAGTCCTCTTCGACTCCTCCATCTTCTCTACGACATGTTCCGGCACATAGTCGGCCCAGTTGATCGCGGCGCCCGTCATCTTCGCTCGCTTCAGCGGTGGACTGTGCGGTGCCTTCTCGTCGAGCATCGTCCGTCCGTTGCTGGCCATCGTGTAGTGGAAGCCGCTTCGATCGGTGGCGATTGTCAGTGGCGCAGTGTTCAGAACAGTTCGGGTCCGGATGACAGCTCGGTTCGTGGCAGGCGAATGATGGACTCCGTTGTTGCCGTTGACCCTGACCTCCTCCTCAGATCCGATTCCATCCACCGACTGATCACGATTATTCTTGGCGACATAGGCGGTTCGACTGAATCTGAATCCTTCGACTTGCGGTGGCGTCAAGTCCAGCACACTGTCCATCGCGTCCATCTCCTCGATCATCGGCTTCCTTGACGAGACTTGCGACTGGTAGCCGAATCGATGCGACAAATTGAAAATCTCGGGAACTTGTTCGGTTTCCGGGTCTTGTTGGGAGATTTGGAAGAAGTAGGCTGGCACGTCGACCTGGAGCTTGTCGACGACGAATGGCGAGACGACTGGGCGGGGTTCGAAGAGGTTCGGATGGTTGCAGCACTTGCGGAGTTGCATGACAATGTTCAGCACCGACATCATGTTTCCAGACTTTAGATTCTCCTTCGTCGATCGCCGACTCATAAAGTCGTCGTACAAGTAGCGCTGTCGCTTCGACAACGAGCAGTTTATCACGTGTTCCGTCTTCTCGGGCAGCTGCTTCTCGACCTCCTTCTTCAAACGTCTCAAGATGAACGGGCGGAGCACTTTGTGAAGCCGCTGGATCAGTGGGCCGTTGTAGTCCACACTTCCCTCCATCATTCCGGTCAACGGGTTGCTGAACCAGTCCTTGAAGTCATCGTGGGACGAGAAGATTGTGGGCATCAGGAAGTGCATGAGGGACCACAGCTCCATCAAAGAGTTCTGAAGCGGGGTACCGGTGAGCAGGAGACGTCGTCTGGCACGGACGTTCAGGAGGGCTTGCCATCTCTGCGATTTCCAGTTCTTGATGTTCTGGGCCTCGTCGAGAATCAGATATTGCCACGCCTAAAACATTAAATAGAATCTAGACTCAATTTGCACAACATACCCTTTGTTTGAATGCTCGAATGTCCTGAGTGACCGTCTTGTAGGAAGTAATGCAGACATGGAAGCAGTTCGGCTTCATCCATCCCTTCCGCTTCTCCGCTCTCTCTTTCGCCGTACCAAAGTAGGTCAGAATCTTCAATGCCGGGCACCACTTCTTGAACTCCATCTCCCAATTCAGAATGACGGACGTTGGAACGACAATCAGATGCGGTCCCCAAATCGACTCACTGCACGCCAAATGCGAAAGAAGCGAGATCGTTTGAATCGTCTTTCCGAGGCCCATCTCGTCGGCGAGGATTCCGTTCAGATTCTTCTCGTACAACGTGACCATCCAGTCGAGTCCGACCATCTGGTACTCTCGCAACGTGCCTCTGATCAGGAACGGCACCGGCGTCTTCACCTGCGTCGTCTCCAGCGTGTAGCCCTTCGGCTGGAACTTCAGCGCCTCTTCCGCAATGTTGGTCAGTTCCTGCTGACGCTCATCACTGTCGTGGCTGTTCAGCTTGATGTAGTCGACGTTTTGAAGCACACCTCGCCCGTCACCATTTCCATCTTCAGCTCCGTTATCCTGCGACTTCTCCACCTCCTTCTCTGCTTGCGTCGAAGTTCCCGGCTCATCGACCTCCATCGGAGTTTCCTCGGCACTGCTCTTCCTTCTCGCCTCCTCCTCTTCCCTCTCCCTCTTGTTCTCCTTTTTCATCTCCTCCACATCTTCCAAAGTCAGACCGTACTCCTTCAGGTACTCTGGCGGCAGAGAAGACAAGAAGTCGTCAATCTCAACGTTGGCTTCATTCTGCAACGCGTCCACCTCCTTCTTCACATCGTCCTTCTTCTGCGACTTCTCAGCATTAGCAATGGTCCTCTCGTCATCAGACTCCGATTCATCGCCAGCGTCAAACTCCTTATCATCGTCATGCGATGCGATCGACGGCGTCTTGGACTCAACGAGTCTCTCCTGCACTATGTTGCTCATCTCGTCGACTTGTCCAATCATGAACATCAGATGCTTGTTGCGGGCTTTCCGCAGTCGCGACTCGAGAATCTCCTTCGCACGAATGTCCACAACTTTGTCGACTCCCTGCCAAAAGTCTCGAATCATCTTCGCAATGCCGGCGCACATCCGCTTCTTCTCCTTGATCTCTCGCTCGGCGGCTCGCTCCACTTCTATCTCTTTGTCTCGGTGCTGCTTGGCGATCGAGTGCGCTATAACCTTGGCTATCTTTCGTTTCGTGTTGGTCTCCGCCCGAAAGTCGGTCGCCATCCATTTCACTTCTTCGAGCAAGTAGTCCCAGTGCGTTTTGTTTCGCTCCGGTTCTACACATTTCGGCAGGCGGCTGTTCGACCAGAGTCCACTTTTTCGGAGTTCTGCGATGCGGGCAAGCACATGATTTTCCTGGAAACAAAAATGATAAGAAATGGATACAAAAACCAGGAGAACTTACTCTCTTGACAGCTGTTTCCATATTCGACTCGCCGAGAGCTGACGGTGCTCCTGCACCTGATCCGCTCGCATCCGCCTCTTCGATTTTCACCTCAATAGGATGCATTGCTCTGCTGCTGCTGGCTTCTGGAGCTTCGACCGGCTTCAAATCTCCCATCACTGCGTACTTTGGATTCTTCAGCACTGACTCCAGACTGTCTTTGAGGATTCTGGAAATCAATAGGTGAAAGTGAGGTGGTATACGAAAACTCACAGTTGCTCGACGTGCTGGATTTGTTGGATGACTGGCTGAATTCTTAGCTCTCGTTCTCGCGCATCTGCTTCGTTGTTTTTTCGCAACGGGCCATTTCCACTGATTCTGAAAGAAAAACAAATTCAAATAGCGGAAAAAGAAAAGAAAACGTACAATTTGTCTCGAATCGATCGGTTCTCAGCTAGCAGAATCGAGCAAATGTACGAGACGCGGGGATCGATGGGTCCGACGGCGTCGTCGCCCGGCTCTTCCGTCTCCATGGGAACCGGCGCTTCGGCGTCGTCGTCGGCGACCGCCGCACTCGAAGTCGACGGCTCATCTGCAGCAGAGCGCGACGATGTTCGTCGGCCCGAACTCGTCGGTCTACCGGCTGCTGTTGGCGTCGCCGGCATTCCAATGAGTTTCTCTGTGATCACCTGGAAGATATCAGTGATAATGGAGATAAGGAGAGTGACAAGAGAAGAACGGGCGAAGCGAAAAGAAAAAGAGAAACATTTACAAAAAACACAAAGCAGATTGATTTTTGATTTTTCAAATTTCAAACAAAAACAAAATGCATTTTGCGATTACGCAATACCTATTTCTTTAATTTTCTCAAAAACTTATCGATTTTTAATGGGTTTTCTGTGGAAAATCACAATCTATCTGATAAAATCAGTGGAAAAGAACCGAATTCGGCACTGGAACCGACCTGTTACCGGCCAATTTGATGAGCGCGCGCGAAGAAATTCAAAAAGAACGGGGCACGCGACGCATGGCCGCGCGTCGCGGTCGCCGACGAGAGAGCGTGCGAAGCGAGGAGACGCAGACACGTTGTCGGTTCCACCGTGCATTTTTTGGCGGCGGCGAGAGAGTGTCTGCTCTAGAGCGACGTGCCTCAAGGACGAGGCAAAAGACCAAGATTTATTAGAGGGAGAGATGACCAGAGAAGGGGGAAATGCACAGAAAATGACCGTCGGACGACTAAATTTCGGGGGAAATTGAATAAATATGTTAATAAATAATATATAATATAAATGACCCAAAAGGAGAAAGCTATAAATATTGATCAGTAAAACTAGAAGAGATCCATTCATAGTCACTGTGTCTTGACGACTTCTGTCGGTGCCGGTTGCTTCTTCGCCGTCAGCTTTCCGTCCACCACATCCGCCGTCAACGCACTGAACACAACCGTCGTGGCGAGAATCTGACGGGTTGAGAGTGGATGATTCATGAAGAGAACAGAGATGATGATGGTGAACAGCTTGCGGGTCGTCGTCACGATGGAGCAGGTTAGCGGCGAGAACTCTTCGATGGTCTTGAAGATGCAGTACTGGCCGAAGCAAGAGGCGAACGCCAGGCCGATGAGATCCCAGAAGACGTACGGGTGGCGTTGGACGAAGTAGAAGAAGGACCAGAGCTCTCCGGTGACCAGGAGACCGGCGGAGAGGTAAAGGCTCGAGTAGAGGTTGGTGTAGAACATCATGGATGTGGAGGTGCGCTGGTAGCTCTTCTTGATGCGGTCCTGGATGGAAGTTGTTGTGCCGTCCATTGCCAGCGAGAATACCTGAAAAATAGATTCAAATTGCGAATTTTACAAAGAAAAGTGAAAAAACTCACTAATAACAGCTCTCCGAACCCGAAATCCTTCTGATCCGACGTCTTCTTGTCCTTGTACAGGAACATGGCGACTCCGACGACAATCATCAGCACATAGCAGTACTTCCGCCAGCTGTAGCTCTTGTGGGCGAACAAAACTCCGAATACCATGACTGGAATCGGTTTGCACGACTTGGCGAGCACTTGGGTCGGGTAGGGAAGGTACTGGAGGGCCTGGTTGCTGGATATCATGGCGAGAAGGTAACTTCCGGCAGAGGCGGCGTACATTCTGAGAAAATGAAGGGTTTTTTGGGGGAAAAGGATGAATTTTTCATGGAAACTGACTTCGTCGGCACAGTGTCCACTTCATTTCGTGTTCGCAGCAAGTAGGCGTATATCGTGTTGGCGGTGCACAGGAAGAAGACGAGGGCCTGGGTGAAGGTGAACTTTTCCACACTTTCGTCGGGAAGCTCGTATTTTCCTTGTACACTGGAAAGATTGTTTTGTCTTTTAAAAGGAATTTTGATTTAAAAATCAATAAACTTTGATTCGGCTGTTTTTTCGGAACATTTTTTTTCTTTTTTTGATAAACAACTTTGATTCCTTTTTTTCGGAAATTTTAAAAATTTGATATCAATAATTTATTAAAAACTCACATTCTCTCTTGTTGAATTCCAAAAATAAAATAGAAAAACAAAATTCCGCCGGCACAAATGAAAAAGTGCCAGCTCTCGGAGGCCCAAGTTCGATGATGATGTGGCGGTGTTTCGTGTTTCGGCATCTGCAACGGTAGCATTTGGAGAAAGTGAAAACGAGAAGAAAAAGGACGGAAAGATACGATCAAATATCAAACACTTTATGTTTTGGGCTTCCCCCTCTCTATTCGCGGACGGGGAACCCTGATCAATGCAAACAAAGAGAACGTGGAATAGTGCACTTTTGCGTCGCGGTGAACTTTTTCAATTGGCCTCCCGGCTTGTTTTCGGGGTGGTTAATAAATGGGAAAAGTTAAGGAGAAGCTAGAAAAATTTAAAAACACGGAATTAGTTCGAAAAAGCTAAATTGTGCAAATAAAAAGTTGCCAAACCCAAGTAAAAAGTGTTTCGTTGCGAGACCCAACGACAAAAATCGTAATGATCCTTTAAATGACTGTATTTTTTGCCAGCTGCACAAAAGAGTAATCAAACAACAATGCAATTGAATGCAACAACATGATAATAATAATAACAATACAAATACTTTTATTCAGTTCAATTTAGCGTCTCCTGACACCCGGCGAATCGCCGCTATTAGTCAAATCCATGTCAAAATTGATATAATGAGTTCCATGATTGACCGCGAACTCTCCGACTTTGAATCGAGCCATCATTCGTTTTCCATCCGAAGAACACGTGTGAATCACATCGAAACAAAGCTCATATTGACCCTACAGATTGATTTTAAAAGAAAGCGAAATCAGTAGAATTATCTACATTAAACCATCCATCATGAGTGTCACTAGCTGTAATATTGTACTCATGTCTGTATTTCCCACTAGTTTCTGGTAATGAGTTGAGATAATCGTCGTTTCTAAAAAAGAAGTGTCTGGAAACTGAATGGCTTTTTAGCCTTACGTCACATCTTCTTCCATCAGAATGATAACATCAGTGAACTGGTAATTAAGACGACAGAATACATTTCCAGAGATAACAAACAGAGTAGCCGGGGCCACTGGAACAGCTAAAAGAAGAAGGAGAAGAAGAGGAGACATGCTCTCGAATGACGGCTTGGATGCAACGAGGCACCGCTTTGGCCTAATCGAATGAACTGTTTATGGTCTTCCCATCCGCGTTCCGGGATACTGTAACCAAATGGGGCAATAAACCACCGGTTCGATTGGGCAAAACGGTGAATAAAAGGGCCATCTAGGGGAAGAAACAAACCAAAGCATGCCGTCTTCAGTCTTCCTTCTCCTGCTGCTCCTGGCTGTTCCGGTGGCTTCGCTGACTCGTTTCGAGTTCTCCGGACAGGTCAACTGCCGTCTGAACCGCCCGTTCGCCTATCGGATTTCGGTTTTGGAAGAGGATTTTCTGTGAGTGATCAGAATTCCTTGTAAAAACTGAAAAGTTTCAGTCATGCCAATGTTCTGAGTGTGGGTCAAAGTGAATATGTCGTGGAGTCCCCTCACGACTACAACATCACTGCCAGCGCTTCTAAGGATGGATTTTCTGTGAGCCCATGACATTTATCAGCTTTAACTCTGACCTTTTCCAGCCCGAATTCGAGATCGGATTCGAAGTTCTTCACAGCTGCAATTCGGAGGGTCCGTATCGAGTTCTGGCCGCTAGATTCCATGTTGGCGACTATCAAATCATGAACGGAGTCTACTATGTCACTTTCGACTTGGACGTGACTGACATCGGAAAGCCGATCTTCCAAGCTGACAAAGAGCATATGTGAAATACTCTTGTTTAAATGAAGAATTTGACTATTATCAACATGCTTTATTGCTAATGACTCATTCAATTCTAAGCTATTCTGAATCCACAAAACACTCCACTACTCCAATAATAATCATCCGGAACATCATTCAACGTGTAATCCCAAGTTCCTCTTGTCGCATGGGATGTTAGGTACTGTTCTGGGTAAACCCCATCGCTGCAAATTTGTTTTTTCGGCTCCGGGACATTTCGCAGTTCGACAATTCGCAACCGGAAGTTTAGCCACTTTTGAAACGCGCACTGTAATTTCGGGTTTTTTGAGTCGTAGAATCAGAATTTCACTTCTAAAATCGTCTTACTAGCCGCCCTGACGGTTATAAATAGTATCTAGTGACAGGGAGCGAGCGCCGTTTCCTGTTTCTTGCTCTGTGTGCCAACTAGAATGGTGATCACGTTACGAGATGTAACTCAAAAAACATACTAGATATAGCAAAATAGTCAACAACCGCGAAAAAACAGGAAAACTGAACTCTATTCAAAACCGTCAGGGTGGCTAGTAAGACGATTTTAGAAGTGAAATTCCGATTCTACTACTCAAAAAACCCGAAATTACAGTGCGCGTCTAAGAAGTTGCGAATCGTCCGGTTGCGAAATGTCCCGGAGCCGTTGTTTCTCGAGTTTCAAAAAAATTACATATAACATGTCGAACTATGCTACCTTTTTCCCAAGAAGTCCTTAATTTTGAGGAAGGACCCTCCGAAGTCCAAAATAGTGTTAATAGTCACTATTAACAAGGGAAGGTTGTCAGGTGTTCAAATTGGAAAATTCTGAAAAAATTCTCATAAATCCGATAAATCGTCCTGAGCACGCTCAATTTTTTTTAGAATATACTCGGCACTCCTGACCCAGTTATGATGGGTCAAAGTTGCGAGTCCCAAAAAATAATTTCACGCTAAAATTAGGCTGTCTCACGCGTTGAAATGACCCCAGGATATCACGGGATTGGTCTTGCACCAATTTCATCGTTCAGTTGGCCAAGTGGTTAAAGCTGAGTGGGGAAAATTTTTTCACAAAAAAAAATTTTTCTTTGTCAAAAGGAAAATTTATTAGCACTGGATATTCTCTGATGTAGTGGTGGAAACGAAAAAAAATTTTTTTTGAAAAATTTTTCCCACCTACCAGATGGGCAATTTTTCCGTATTTTTTGGAAAAATAAAAAAAAATTATTTCTCATTGATTTATACTCCCATCACCTCCTGTGTTCAGAAAATATGGTCAGAAGTGAACAGAAAAAATTCTGGGCGCCATTTTGGATGGTCCTGAAAGACATCCAAAAAATGCAAAAAATTTTTAGCGTGGGGTGGAACAGAACCCAGACCTTCCGCTTACTGATTGACAGCTTTAACCACTTGGCCAACTGAACGATGAAATTGGTGCAAGACCAATCCCGTGATATCCTGGGGTCATTTCAACGCGTGAGACAGCCTAATTTTAGCGTGAAATTATTTTTTGGGACTCGCAACTTTGACCCATCATAACTGGGTCAGGAGTGCCGAGTATATTTTAAAAAATATTGAGCGTGATCAGGACGATTTATCGGATTTATGAGAATTTTTTCAGAATTTTCCAATTTGAACACCTGACAACCTTCCCTTGTAAGACACGTTGTCCGAGAAAGTCGAAAGTGGCCGGGAACAGCTTTTTCAAAAATTGTCTCGTAAAAAATCCAGAAAATCACGATAGAACCCTTGGGAGGTCCCAAAATGAAAACACCAATCAGAACTGACAAATTATTTTTTTCGAATTTTTGTCATCGGTAATAGGTGAAAACTTCAAAAAATCATAACTTTCTTCAAACTCAACGTTGAGCGAGCACTCTTCGCCGGTATGTTTTATGAGCCAGTCTGCATGTTTGGAATTTTTTCTGACATTTTTCGAGCTGTGCAACATGTTAAGAAAAAATTCATCACACATATATTGATTTTTTATCATGTCACAGATACCGAGTTAAAGCGATATAAAAAATTTTACTAATATCTTGCAATTGTTGGTATTTAGAAAAATTTATTTCAGATTTTAAAAGTGTCTGCAAAATTTAGGAAAAATGAATGAATATTAGATGTAAGACGAAAAATGACACATTTTTCAGTATAAAAATTTTCAAATTTTTAATTATTTTTCTGGACAAGGTAATTTGTGTTTGACGTTTATAATAATGTCTTATTCATCATTTCCGACAGAATTAGTGATCCGATTTTCCTTATCAATGCTGATTTTCAGCGATAGCAGTCGTTCACTTATCTGATCACTTATCAGACCAGGATGAAGAGCTAGCAAAAAGTGTTCAACTGAAGAAATGTTGGTCTGAAACACCTTTATATGATTGCATTAGACCCTGTGCTCAAACTTTGAATTTCACGAAAATTTCGAATTTTTCATTGCTTTTGTCAGTTTTCACCAGATTCGACGTGTAGGGATACGTTCGAAAAAATCGTAAAAAATAAAAAAGTTCAGAAAATTAATTTTTGTTAATTTTTCATTTATTCTGACCCAAACCAACATTTACAGTGCAGTAATAAATTTTCTGAATTTTTTATTTTTTACGATTTTTTCGAACGTATCCCTACACGTCGAATCTGGTGAAAACTGACAAAAACAATGAAAAATTCGAAATTTTCGTGAAATTCAAAGTTTGAGCACAGGGTCTAATGCAATCATATAAAGGTGTTTCAGACCAACATTTCTTCAGTTGAACACTTTTTGCTAGCTCTTCATCCTGGTCTGATAAGTGATCAGATAAGTGAACGACTGCTATCGCTGAAAATCAGCATTGATAAGGAAAATCGGATCACTAATTCTGTCGGAAATGATGAATAAGACATTATTATAAACGTCAAACACAAATTACCTTGTCCAGAAAAATAATTAAAAATTTGAAAATTTTTATACTGAAAAATGTGTCATTTTTCGTCTTACATCTAATATTCATTCATTTTTCCTAAATTTTGCGGACACTTTTAAAATCTGAAATAAATTTTTCTAAATACCAACAATCGCAAGGTATTAGTAAAAATTTTTATATCGCTTTAACTCGGTATTTGTGACATGATAAAAAATCAATATCTGTGTGATGAATTTTTTCTTAACATGTTGCACAGCTCGAAAAATGTCAGAAAAAATTCCAAACATGCAGACTGGCTCATAAAACATACCGGCGGAGAGTGCTCGCTCAACGTTGAGTTTGAAGAAAGTTATGATTTTTTGAAGTTTTCACCTATTACCGATGACAAAAATTCGAAAAAAATAATTTGTCAGTTCTGATTGGTGTTTTCATTTTGGGACCTCCCAAGGGTTCTATCGTGATTTTCTGGATTTTTTCCGAGACACTTTTTGAAAAAGCTGTTCCCGACCCCTCCCCCAGAGTTGAGTCTTCTCAGAGAACGCGTCTTAATAGTCACTTCACTACAGGAAATCGACCATGCTCTTTCGAATGACTAGGTCTCGGGTCAAAGTCAGACTGCGACTAACGCACCCTGCCACGTAAGACATTCTGGAGAAGGTAGTGTTGAGAAAGGCAGCGTTTCCAGTAGTGTAACCGTCAGTCCAGATGAAGTCCTGAGGAAAAATTTCTTTTTTGTACCTGGTATCATAATAGCAACCCAAAACTGTAGTTTGCATTCGAAATTTCAAATTGGCGCGAATCTCACTATAGTTTTCGCTGTGAGACATCGTGAGCGCCAATTTGAAATTAAAAAAAGCAAACTGCATTTTCGAGCGAAGATAACTTGCTTACATTGCACCAGTTTGCCTGGCATTCGTCAGTCCTTCTACCATCTAGCCAGTATGCACAGTCATCATTATCTGATTCTATTCTAAGGATCTCATCTGAAAAATAAGCTCCTCTTTCTTCTTCCATCTTCACTAACTTCTCATCCAATCGCTCTCCTCATCACTCGCCACTCCTGTCATCTTATATCCTTGACTTTCACAAAACTCGGCTGCTTTCTCCTTGGGGATGTGTGGTTCAGTAGAGAATGCTCTAATGCAAACGGTCACTGAATCTTGTCTTTCAAACTTCTTCCATGGCTCCGGACAGCTGTTTGTGATGATCCATCCAGTGGATGTTCTGTTCCAGCAATGTGTCTCCGAGGCAGTGGATCCACAGAAACTTATAGAATCGTAGGTGGCTGGACAGGTTCCAGAGGGCAGATCTACTTTGAAAGCGACAAAGAACCCATCGGATTCGGTGGTTTCTGTGACATTGATTATCAAAAGACTACTGTAGTTGTACATGACACAGTGATTGGAATTCATTGAAGCCAAGATGCAGTCCGGGTTACTGTAGCAGTCATCGATACAGTCAGCCATAGAAAGAACAGTTCCACTAACAGATGGATCCTGAGAAGGAATCCGGCCGAACAGCTTTATCATGGTGGTATCTCCATTGATTTGATGGATTTGGAGTAGAAAAAGAAGTAGAAACATTCCGAAAAGGAAGGAAAATGTATCGGTTGCTTGTAGTTGAGAGCACGAGAAAAAGGAATCGTAAAAAGTTTATGTTTGAGAAGACTAAAGTGCCCGTGCTCAGATTCATAAAGTTTTATGCCATTTTTTGACCGATCTTTGTCCTTGTGGGCTGAAACTTTGACCAATCTACACACTATTCTCCAGAATTCTGAATCCGCAAAAGTACCCAACGTGGCACATTTCACGTCATTCAGGTAACCTCCACTGCAAGTGCACGACACTAGACAGTTTTCTCGGACGTATTTGGTGTCCCTGAAAAAGGGGAAATTTGAAATTCAGCATCATCAGTATTATTGCCGCCCGAGTCACCTGATGGGTCTCGCCACGAAAATGGTTTCTGGCTGAAATACGGCTTCTGGACAAGGTTTTGACACTTTTTCTGATGAAAACGGGTAAAATCAGGTGAATTCAATCATTTCCAGCCAAATTCCAGCAGTTTCCACCAATTTTCAGTACAAAAACATGCATATTCGGGTATTTTGCCGATTTTTACCAAAAACACCTCATTTTTACTAAAAATCGGTGGAAACTGCTGGAATTTGATTGGAAGTTACAGAATTTATTAATTTTACCCGTTTTCATCAGAAAAAGTGTCAAAAACTTGTCCAGAAGCCGTATTTAAGCCAGAAACCATTTTCGTGGCGAGACCCACCAGGTGACTCGCCGCGGGATGGCAATACTATGAAACTAACACAAATGACAGAGCCGCAAGAGAAGAGTTCAACGCTTTATCGCCGATTGTGTAGCCATCGGTCCAATTGAAGATCTGATCGAAAGATATTGTTGAAATTTCAAGGAAAATTGGCAATAGAAGTGGACATATGGGTCTCGCCACGAAAAAGTATCGTATCAACACTTTATCGTGCCGAGACCCGCGATATTTTCATTTTCAAAGTTGCACTTACATTGCACCCCTTCGCCTCGCATTGTGAAGACCTCACTCCATCTAACCAGTAGCTATTGCTTCCAGAGATTTGACCTAAAAAACAACCGTATTCTTCTCTTCACTTGTCACCAAAACCTCTCATCCAAGTGCTCTCCTCATCACTCGCCACTCCTGTCAACTTCCATCCTTGTCCTTCACAAGCTTGAATCGCTGCAGCTTTTGTGATCCCCAAAGCTGCTTTGAAAGCTTTCATGCATACGGTCACTGAATCTTGTCTTTCGAACTTCTTCCATGGCTCCGGGCAGTTTGTGCTTGTGATGATCCATCCAGTGGATGTTCTGTTCCAGCAATATGTCTCCGAAGCAGTGGATCCACAGAAACTTATAGAATCGTAGGTGGCTGGACAGGTTCCAGAGGGCAGATCTACTTTGAAAGCGACAAAGAACCCATCGGATTCGGTGGTTTCTGTGACATTGATTATCAGAAGACTACTGTAGTTGTACATGACACAGTGATTGGAATACATTGAAGACAAGATGCAGTCCGGGTTACTGTAGCAGTCATCGATACAGTCAGCCATGGGAAAAACAGGGGCAGTGGAGAAGGACTGATAAGAGACTGTTCCAAACAGTTTTATCATTGTCATATCACAGAAGACATTTGAAAAAGAAGACAGTAGAAAGAGGAGAAAGAGGAGAATCATCAGGATTAAAAGTTTCCGAAGAAAGATAAAAAAGCTAGTTTCCAAGAAAGCCAGACGTTTTATGGAGAAGGTCCTTTTATGGTTTTTTTTGGAAAAATTTCTAAATTTTGATTTAAAAAAAAAAGTAAAATTACATTTGTTTTATCAAAACATCGATCTTTGAGATCTGAATAAGAAAGTGTTAAAGAAAAACATCAGCATAGAATAAGTACATACACAGAGAAACTTCATGCAGTTCATCAAATCGCCGACGTCTCGAACATGTTCTTTCTCGGCGCCGGTGGGTCAAAGTTGTCCCTCTGAGTCGAAGCATAGGTAGGAACGGGCGGTGCGACGAATGCCGGTGGGCTCCATTGAGGGCTTAGGTGTGTGGAGGCGGGGCGAGAGGATTGGCTCATATTGTAACCAGAACGAAAGTCATTCTCGATTAGGGGAGACTTTTCCGGCTCGCCGAATCTGGAATAAGAGGGTTTAGAAGTAGGCTTTTGGTATAAAAAATCAAAATCCAACAATTCCAAGCAAAAAATCGGAAAAAATCCAACAATTCCAATCCCGCGGCGAGTCACCTGATGGGTCTCGCCACGAAAATGGTTTCTGACGGAAATTCGGCTTCTGGACATGGTTTTGACACTTTTTCAAATGAAAATGGGTAAGATATCATGAATTCAACCATTTCCAGCCAAATTCCAGCAGTTTCCACCGATTTTGAGTGAAAATGGGGTGTTTTCAGTGAAAAGCGGCGAAATACCCAAAAATGCATGCTTTTGTACTGAAAATAGGTGAAAACTGCTGGAATTTGGTTGGAAATGCCTGAAATAGTGTTTTCTTACAAGTTTTCATTACAAAAAGTGTCAAAACCTTGACAACAAGCCGTATTTCAGCCAGAAATCATTCGTGAAGAATTCACGATTTTCAAAAATTTCATGATTTTTTTCCTATTTTCAAAAATTTTTTCATACTTTTTGTTTAACTACAAACTCGATTTCAAAACCTTATTCTATCATGAAAAATTTAATTCAATGTTAAAAAAATATTTTAGAGGTTTTACATCAAGTCAGACTTTGTTGGTTTAGGCGCTCTTACCAATAAAGTTTGACTTGATGGAAAACTTTGAAAAAGATTTTTTCCAATTTTCTAATAAATTTTTTACGTTAGATTTTAATCTTTAAAAAGTGTCAGCAGCAAATTTCTAGTTGACCGAAACACTCAAAAAATATTTTGAAGCTCTCAAAAAAATCGTTGAAAAAAACTAACATTCTATCATGTTCCAACTTCCTCAACCTCTCCTCGGCCTCCTTCAACTGCAATCTCTCAGCGTGCTCCATCTGCTTCTTCTTCCTAATGCTCCACAGCACACAGAAGAATATCACAAAGATCAGAACGATTCCGAAGATGGACAGCAGGGCAGTCATCCACTTCAACGCGTACTCGAGGTTCCTGTCCCGACACCACGCCCACCATCCCGGGGACCACGTGCCGTTTCGACAGACTCTTTCGATATCTCCATGGATGTAGTATTTGGGTTTACACGAGAAGACGACCTGGAAAAAGGATTCAGCATGTTTAGGTTTAGATCAAGAACCCTTATCAGTACCTTATCACCCTCCAAATAATTCGCTGCTGGCGGTGTCTTCACAACTCCCTCTTTCTTGAGCAATGGACCACAAGATATCACTGAAAATGATAAGAAGATAAGAACGCCTGAACTGATAACATACACTGCTTGCTTCCAGTCTTCTGAAGTGCCAGGAACTGTTTCTGACGTCTCAAAGTGGTCAATCCGACCTCTTTCCGCCCAGTCATTATGTAGTCGTACTCGCATTCCGGGTTGTTCTGACAGGTGCTCACCACCTGAAAGTTGAATTATTTTGGGATAGAACATATGGGTAAAAAGGCATGCATTCAATCATTTCCAATCAAATTCGAGCAGTTTCCACCAATTATCAGTTCAAAAACCTGCGGTTTTGGGTATTTTGCCACTTTTTACCAAAAACACCTCATTTTCACTAAAAATCGATGGAAACTGCTGAAATTTGGCTGAAATGATTGAATTCATGTGTTTCTACCCATTTGCATCGCATATTTCAGCCTGACCCCGTTTTCGTGGCGAGACCCAACGGTTAACTCACCTCTTCCATGGTAAAAACCCTCGACGCATTCATATCAATCGTCTGTGGCCAGTAAACCGGCCGATAATCCGATTCCGCGAACAGCAACGGGTTATAAATGGCCTTGTACTTGTCCTGGAACAGAATACTTCCCAACCGTTCGTTCGTCCCGTCAATCTTCCAAGTCGACGCGAACTGCTCGTAGATCATCTGAGTCGTCGAAGCCGTCGTCGTGGGGTTCGACACCCGAGTCACTGTGCCAGTCGGCGTCGTCAAGTCATCCGTCGGATCGTTGTTATAAGTCCCAAGAAGTCCTAACGTCGTGTAACACCTTCTTGACCCAGTCGGAGCATTTAGAGCGGAAGATAAGGATTCTCCTTGTCGACAAGTGGTGTTATAACTCGGCGGAAGAGTCACCATCACGTCTAGCATTCCGAATCCTTCAAAGATCCGAATTCCAACTCCAGACTTTAGCATAATCACTATTTCCGATTGATTCATGTTTTGAAGAGGGTTTCGGACGTCAAGATCTGAAAATAGTCTATTCATTATTATTGTCGTCCCGCTGCGAGTCACCTAGTGGGTCTCGTCACGAAAATGGGCTTCAGGGCTTCTGGACATGATTTTGGCACTTTTTATGATGAAAATGGGTGATATCAATCATTTCCAGCCAAATTTCAGCAGTTTCCACCAATTTTCAGTACAAAGACATGCATTTTTAGGTATTTTTCCGCTTAAGAGACGCTCTCTGTAAAACCTGGACTTTTTGTGAAGGGCTTTGGCACAAACGCCAAAAGTATTTCAGATTGGGACTATACTCTGTCCTTACATGTATATGGTTGACCTTTTTCAAAAAACAATACCAGTTTGGTCCTGTACCGTCTCCCCTGTGTAGGGGGTGTCAAAAACGACTTTTCAGGTGAAAAAATCTAAAAAATTTGAAGTTTGAGCTAACTTCAGGAAAATTTTGGTGGGTGTTTGGGGTACCCAGAAAAGTGTACAAAAAATTTGGTGACTCTCAGAAACCACTAGAAGTATGTTTTTTTCTCACTTTTTCACACTCACTTTTTGGTTTTTGAATTTTTTCTCAAAATTTTTCAACTCTTCGATATGGATTTTCTTTTTTCAATTTATAGCCCTCCATTCAACGGTCATTTTCATTTTTTGACGACCTCAAAAATGCTTGCCCATCCTGAGTTATGACCATTTGAAGTTAGAGCACTTTTTGAAAAATGTGTCACCTCGAAAAATAAAAATTTTTATTTGATTTTTCTTCGTATCGAAAATATAAGGGATCGATAGAGAATTCAATGCTGATCATTTTTGCAGTTGATCACTTTTCATGATAATCATTCCCTGGCGAGATACAGCCGTTTTCCTGAAGAGCACCTCGAGGCGCGGCGAGACGGCCGGTGGATGGGTGGGCGACACGCAGCCGCGCGCCCCGAAAACTGCTGTTCACTCTCTCGACCATAACTCAGGAAGGAGACACGGGACAAAAAAGTGATCAACTACAAAGTTGTAGAGGAGAAAATTTCCTATCGATTCCATGTTTTAGGTATAATTTTGGTTTATTTATAAAAGCTACATTATCAATTAAATAACATTGGCATTCAAGTCACCTTTTCTTAACCAATTTTGAAGATTTTTGCAATGATAAATTGTGAAATCGATAGGAAATTTTCTCCTCTACAACTTTGTAGTTGATCACTTTTTTGTCCCGTGTCTCCTTCCTGAGTTATGGTCGATAGAGTGAACAGCAGTTTTCGGGGCGCGCGGCTGCGTGTCGCCCACCCCTCCACCGGCCGTCTCGCCGCGCCCGGAAGTGCTCTTTGGGAAAACGGCTGTATCTCGCCAGGGAATGATTATCATGAAAAGTGATCAACTGCAAAAATGATCAGCATTGAATTCTCTATCGATCCCTTATATTTTCGATACGAAGAAAAATCAAATAAAAAATTTTATTTTTCTAGGTGACACATTTTTCAAAAACTGCTCTAACTTCAAATGGTCATAACTCAGGATGGGCAAGCATTTTTGAAGTCGTCAAAAAATGAACATGACCGTTGAATGGAGGGCTATAAATTGAAAAAAGAAAATCCATATCGAAGAGTTGAAAAATTTTGAGAAAAAATTCAAAAACCAAAAAGTGAGTGTGAAAAAGTGAGAAAAAACATACTTCTAGTGGTTTTTGAGAGTCACCAAGTTTTTTGTACACTTCCCTGGGTACCCCAAACACCCACCAAAATTTTCCTGAAGTTAGCTCAAACTTCAAATTTTTTAGATTTTTTCACCTGAAAAGTCGTTTTTGACACCCCCTAGACAGGGGGGACGGTACAGGGCCAAACTGGTATTGTTTTTTGAAAAAGGCCAACCATATACATGTATGGACAGAGTATAGTCTCGATCTGAAATACTTTTGGCGTTTGTGCCAAAGGAAGTCCAGGTTTTACAGAAAACGCGTCTTAAGCACCTCATTTTCACTAAAAATCGGTGGAAACTGCTGGAATTTGACTGGAAATGATTGAATAGACCCGTTTTCATCATAAAAGTGTCAAAACCTTGTCCAGAAGCCGTATTTCAGCCAGAAACCATTTTCGTGGCGAGACCACCTTGATCTACCTTCAAAAATTTTCATTCAAAACTGAAAAATCCAAACTCACGCTTGAACTGCTGATGTTTCCAATGCGGCTTATCAAAGAACCTTCTGGCTCCATCCACATAAACATCAGTTCGATATCTCCACCTTCTCATCGGTTTCCGGGCGTAGACTTGCACAATTGAACTGTCATTCTCTTGAACAGCGATTCCAGTGATTACGGTAGCATTGACATGAGAATGCCCTGTAATCAATTGATAAGGAGATAAGCGTTCAGAAACTCACAAAGCGTATCATCAGGTTGCTCCAATCGGACCTGTACCATCAGCTTGTGATAAGGGTTATCAGACATGGTCAACACGTAATACCCCTTTCCAGGCATTGTATACCGGATCCCATCGTAAGTGATAACATGCGGCTCCCCGTACATGTACCCGGCTCCTGGAGCCTTGTAGTCTTGGCATCCATTCGTCATCCGTCTCCAATAGTAGAATTCGCAGTGCTCCGCGTACTTACAGCATGTCCGATAGGGCAGAAGATCCAGTTGATAGTTGGAAAGAGTCGGGATAAACGGAGGCATTCGATAAGGCGCGGCTCCGTAGCGATGAGCCCTGGCGGGGGTCCCTGGCTGGAAGAACGTCGTGTAGTCACCATCGGGCTCCCAGTCGTCTGTGAACATCAGGTAACCGTCGTAGTCGTAACAGCACTGCTGGGAAGATCCGGAGAACGTCGGCTGGACGGATTGGATGCAGTGCTGAGCGCCTTTGTTGAACGGACACGAGGTGTCGCCGTCCTTGTCGCAATCCATGATCGGCATGAACCTTCCGAGGTCGAGAAGCGCTTGGGACAACTTGCAGGGACACGGGAAGTCGGTGGTTAGGTCGATTTGGAAGTTGTTTCGCTTTCCGTCGTACTCGAACCTAAAGATCATAACGTAAAGTGGGTCTCACCACGAAAAGCTACCATTCAATACACATATCAATGGCCCAATTCTTCCCGTAATACCGCTCCCATTCTGTCAAATGGTACCAGGGGAAGGGGGTGGGTCTGCTCCACATCACACCATCCTCCTGGTCTGCCAAGGCGACTTGAACGAAGCCAAAGTGGAACTTTTGCCAGGCGTTCTGGAAAAATTGAATTTAGGGTCGGGTCTCGAAACGACTGTTTTCATGAAAAAACTCATTGTTTTAGATTCCAGGTCTCACAGCGAAATAATAGCTACAGTAACCTGCAGTTTCGTAGCAAGATTTGGAACTTCAGGTCTCGCCACGACTATCCTGGATACTGTAGTCGTGGTGGGTCTCGCTAGGAAAAGCACCGAAGAAAGAATGACAAAATACAACGGCTACAGTAACCTAGCTTTTCGTGGCGAGACGCTAACTGTGAAGTTAAAAGTAGATCTCCGTTCTTTGGGTCTCGCCACGACTACCCTGAACACCGTAGTCGTTGTGAGACCTGTTTTTCTAAAATCTAGGTCTCACAACGAAACGTTCAGAGGAACAGAACAAAAAAGAGCAGCTACAGTAACCAGTTCTTTTGGCTTTGCCTTTTCGTGTCAAGACCCATCGAAGGTCTCGCAACGAGCTACAGTAACCTTCGTGTCTAGACCCTAACTCACCCTCAACAAGTACTGTTTCGTCAACTGCTGCGGCCTGAACGTATAAGTTCCCGTGTTCGAAATCCCTCTTGCCAAATAATCGAGTCTCTCGAAATGCGATCGATCCGCGTCTTCCCAATACCCGAACAAACTAATGTCCACCCTGGCGCCAGTGTTCCAAGTCAAATTCAAGTTCTGCCAGGACATTGCGAGCTCCTGAGCGTACGGTTCGTACCATCGATTCGTCTTGTTATCCACCGAATCCTTCAGCGACACGTAAGCAGGCGCTCTTTCCGAATTGACGACATAGAATCTGCCGAAGAACGGGAACGATTGCCCTCCGTCACGACTCATTCGGATCGGAACCATTCCGATCTTATGGAACATTGGCATGATGCACCTGGCACGGACCCGACTGATACGTTTACAACTCGTCTGCCAGTTCTCAAAGTTCACTTTCACGTTATCAGCTGGCCGCAGACAAGGCCCTGATACATTGATAGCCATTCCTCCGTGCATTGGTCCCCATGGCGGAGCTGTCATCATCCCACCATTCGAAGCATTCGTACAACCAGCCGGAATGATCAACTCATCGATTCGATGGATCCACCTCCCCGGTGTTAACACATTCGAGAAGTAGCCCAGTTTCCAGAGTCTTCCCTCTCCAGTATACGGTAATCCGAACCAGCCGGTTCCGTTGCCACCGTTGAATCCAGCCATCGCCGCCTGCTTTCCTCCGAATCCATCCAGACCGCCGGCTTCATTGGAACTGGTCCAGTTGAGACGGGCGTAGTTGAAAATGGCAAAGGTTCGGATCTCGTCGGAGGCCAGGACGAGTTGGAAAGTGTTCTGCCAGTCTTTAACATGCTCGAATTGAGAGACGTCGAGGGCACGGGCGGCGCCGCCGTGAGCCATCTGGAAAGATTTTGTGGAGTTGAATGTCAAGATCCTAATTGCAGAACACCAGAATTCAGAGAATCTTAGATCCTCAATTCCAGAATCCCAGAATCAGAATCCTCAACTTCGGGATTCCAGAATTCGTAGCTTCTATTATCTTTGTCTCAAAACTGCATCTCGCATTCAAAATTTCAAATTGGCGCGCACGAAAACTACAGTAAGAACTGCATTTTTCAGTGATTTTTCGGCTACTTTTGAGTTTTTCCGACATTTTTTGAATGAAATATTCCATTTTTCGCATTTCTGACAACAATTCACTCAAAACAGCCCGAATACCCTGACAAATGCACGTCTTACTGTAGTTTTCGCGGCGAGATATCGTGCGCGCCAATTAGAAATTTTGAATGCGAGATGCAGTTTCCAGATGCAATGATAATAATTGTAAAGTTGAAAGTCAAAATCATAACTGTGATCTCTCATAATCTTAGATCCTCGAGCTTCAGAAGCCCTGAATTCCAGAGTCCCAGAATCAGAATCAAGTTCTTAGCTTCAAACTTCCAGAACCTCAAAAGTTCCGAAGCTCTGTTTTCTTTTTCGTGCCAATCCCCAACTCACCCTATACCACGTTGCAATGAACGCATGTTCGGCCCTGAACCCATTCGCCCCAGTGTATCCCTCCTGAATGTGTCTCGTGATGTTGTCCAACAACAACGGATCCACCACCATTCCCGGTTGAGATATCCGCCCAGGCATCTGTCTCTTCTTCCTTTTCCCATAAATTTGTTGCTGCTGTTGGAGTAGTTGTGTGTTGTATGCCTGAATCGTCTTGTTCACTGGACCCCCGTCTGAGTTGTCACCTGATTCTGTGTGTACGCATTCAAGTTCTGCGAGTACGGACTCGCGAACTGCTGATTCGCCGCCGCGGCGACCCCCGACTGCGCATAGTTCGGTGCTCCGTAGTTGGCCTGACTGTTCCGCTCGTACAACTCATCGTCGTCCAGCTGAAACGTCTTGTTGTTTACCCTCCTTACGCATAATCCGGTTATAAAATCAATAATTAATGTTAATGGGTTCTGACTGATAAGATCAGTGATAAGTGCCAGCTGACTGGACTCACTTACCCGTGGTCGATGCACACTTCGGAAGAACACGTTACTGATCTTGGTGTTGCCGATCCATTGGAACATTGCGTCGGCGTAGAATGGGGCGATGAACGAGTGGTCCTGAAGGGAACGTATTTATTTATTTATTTATTTATTGAGTACGTCTCCGAGAGATCGTGAACATAGTGATAGTGAAGGGTGATACATGTACAAATTCAAAGGAGAGTGGAGGGGCTAGAGAAGGTAGGAGGGGGGTGACATGAAAAAAGGATCATTGTGTATGGGGGCGAGGGGTGGTTCCAACATTAGGTCTGTTTTTTTTTAGGAGAAGTGGGCTAAGGACGCGATTTGTGAAAAAGCTGGAGCGCAGTTTTGATTTGCATTTTTTCCAATAAAATTTGGTTTTTTGGCGGGTTGTAGTGTCTGTCTTCATGATGAAGAACTCGCTTGTGCGCATATCAATAGTTTGATTGATCATATTTTGAAGCATTTTGTTGTCAGCAGTTTGTCGTCTCGATTCTAGCGTTGGGAGGTTGTACATAGTGTTCCTATCAGGCGCAGATTTGTAATCGAGGTCAGTGTGGGAAATGAATCTATTTTTTTGCCGACAGTATAGTCGTCTAGTGAATGAGTTTTGAACTGATTCTATTAGTTTTATGTCAGATTTTTTGATTGGATTGCTCACAACTGTACCATATTCCAGAAGGGGTCTTACAAATACTTTATAAAGGAGGGTTAGGAGTCTAGGGTCATCGCTGCAGAAGTGGTTAAAGATTTTAGTGAGTACAAATTTGGCTTTATTGGTGGCTGTTCGCCAGTGTTCCGAGAAATCTAGTTTGGATGAAATTAGGAACCCGAGGTCTCTAGTTGACGTTTCTCTTCTAATTATAATGTTGTCGATTTTGTAGTCGTTTAGTGAGGGGTTTTTGCCTAGGGATACGCAGACTGTTTTGGAGCTGTTTAGGGTGAGTAGAGAGGAGTCTGACCATTGTTTCACTGAATCTATGCCTAGTTGGAGGTTGTTTGATTGACTAGATTTGGAAATTGTGGTATAGAGTTTCAGGTCGTCGGCAAACAGTTTCAGGTCGTCGGCAAACCGTCGGCAACGTATTGGGTCGGGGAGTCAATTTTAGAATTTGGTGTCAACAGAAAAGTTGTAGAAAAAGGTTTCAACTATAACTTTGTCAACTGAAGCAAACTTCTGAAGTTAAGTCTTCCAGAGTTACAGAACACTTTTTCAAAAGCAAGCTGGAATTTATGAGCTATCGTGACACGATTTACTGGGTCAGGGAAGCAATTTCATGAGTTGGTGTCAACAGAAAAGTTGTAGAAAAAGGTAAAAACTTTAACTTTGTCAACTGAACCAACTTTCCAAATTCAAGTCTAAAAGAGATACAGAAGCTTCAAAAACATTGATAAAATTTGAAAATTGGCAAAACGGATAAAAACTTTTTTTTTGGTTTTTTTCCTGAAATTTACAAAGTTTTGCGTTACTTTTTTTCTGAATTAGATCTCATTTTCTGATATTTTAGAATTATGCCATTTCTTCCAACTTACCCTCTGTTTTGGCCAAGAAGGATTCGGAAACGTCCATGGCGGGGCTGAAAACGGCGGCAATCCAAACGAAATCATTCCCATCGGATAGACCATTGTGTAATTGAACCGAAACCCGAAAAACGGACAATCGAACCCGAGATTCGTCTGAGTTTCCCTTCCGGCTTGTCCCATAAGTGTCTTATCCATGGCCCATGCCCCGAACGGGTACAAGATCTCAGTCCATCCCTCCTCAATCCGAACATCATAATCAACTTTTCCCAGGTTGTCCAGGTATTGCTGATAAGTGATTCTGGAGGCTTGTCGCTTTTTTCGAACGTGTTCGTTGTATTTGTGATCTTCCATTTCGGAAAGTCGGATCAACTCGAGGAATTCCTCTCTTGTGGGGATACGGCTTTCTGGAGGATCTTCGAGGCACATTGTGTCTTCAACATGTTTTTTCTGGAAAATAATATTTTTTCCAATTTTGAAATAAATTTTTTCACTAAGAAAAAGGTGTCAGAAAAAAGTTTGTAGTTGAAGGAAATTATTGAAAAAATTTTTGAAAAGGCGAAAAAAATCATTGAAAAAAATAATTGAAAAATCATCAATTTGGATCTGTTCTCATTGGAGCGCATTTGATAGAAACTCCCAATTTTTCATCACTTTCAAACTTATCTTTCATGATAATGCTGAACCTCACCTCTTCCTTAAACCTGAACAAATCCCTGATTGACTGTGAGAATGTTGTGTCAGGGGGTAAAAGTGCCGAGTAGGTGTAGGTGAGCACGACGAGCAACGTGACGGCGTGCCGCCACATACTGAAAGTTTCGGAATTCTGGACGAAAACAGAAAACGATAAATGTTTTATCGATTGAAAATGGCAGTTGGTCACGAGAAGAGGCACGGGAGAGCAATTACTATCAGAGGACTCTGTAATCAAGTACACGG
>LR539677.1:655177-797573 GCA_900536315.3 Caenorhabditis becei
GGGTTCTGGAAGATTCTGAAGCTATCCAGAAGCTATTCTGAAGCTTCTAGAAGTTTTAAGAGGGAGTATTGATTATAGAGTGGTGGGTAGAGGAGAGGAGAAGATTCTGGAAGCTTCTAGAAGCTTCTGGGGCAATTCTGGAGTTTCTAGAAGTTTCAAAAGGGAGTATTGATTATTTTTTGGTGTATTGAGGAGAGGAGAGGATTCTGAAGTCAAATAGCAATGGCTGAAAGATTCTGGAAGCTTCTAGAAGCTTCTGGGGCTATCCTTAAGTTTCTAGTGTCCATTGGGGCTTCTTGATAATCATTTGGAGAATCTGAAGTTAAAAATGGGATTCTGGAGCTTCAGTAGCCAATTTTCTGAAATTCAGAAGATTCAGAATCCAGTGACGTCATCAGAATCATCAGAATCAGTTTTGAAAAAGTTACCAGTTGAAAAACACATTTTCAAAGCTTATGACTCATCAGTCTTTTATTTCGCAACTGAATTTTTCAATTTTCAAAAATGTAATTTTATTTTTGAAAAAAGAAAAATTGGCCTAAAATTTGCTGAAATTCCTACTTTCTGACCATGTTTTTATATACTTTTTGCGACCTAAAAATAACCAGTTATTTTTAGAAAAAATTCCAGGAAACACGAGAAATAAATGGCAGTTGTCAAAGGATTAGTGGGTTATAATCCTATTTGGGAAACGTAATTTAATTAGAAGGACAGTTTAAAAAAATACATTTTTTGACCCAGATTCAGGTGGGATTGAGGATTCAGAAGCCTGAGAGCACGTTAGAGAGTGGAATTCAAGAGAAGACAAATACTTTGGGATGACCTGAAAAAGTTTAGAAGAACGTTGCCAAAATGTGAAAGTACAGGCAATTTGAGTGACGCGTCGAGGAAAAATTTGGGGAAATTTAATCAGCTTAGCGCAGAGAGCATGAACGTGTACTTGGTCTCGCCAAATGGCCGCGGGGTACAGTATCCCCGTCCGGAAAGGGCGGCCCCCGAGTTCTCTGCGTCTCCACTGATTATCAGTAACAGCTGGAAACAAGCGAGACGCGTAATCACAATCAAATTTCCTCCCAATTTCTCCTAAAATTTATTCAAGCGGTTGTAAAAACGGTGGTTGAGAACAGAGGCACGGCACAGTGATAACGATTGCCTTGCATTTGTTTCTTATCACCTTTTGTATGTACACTTGGGATCAACCAGTCAGTCAGTCACAAAAGGGTTTATTATCAAGAAGAGGTAAGGTTCCGATAGACACAGCTACGCAGCTCGCCGAGCAACTTTCCCGATAGTTCAAAGGTTCCGATGGAGAAGGTCTCGAGTGGAAGTTGTCCCCAGGATGTTGCAGATTTGGGGATGTTGATCCGAAGGACGCGTTGGCATGGCTGAAAGATTCATTTGACTGATGAGAGATGGGTCTCGAAGCGGAAATGGCTTCTCCTTGCTTCAAAGAGGTGTCGGGAAGTGGTTGCACTTTTCAGCAAACTGATAAAAAGGACAATGATTCGGAGAGAACCGTTTTCGTGACGAGACCCAGGAAGGGAAGGGAATTTTCAAAATGTTTGTTAGTTAAGCTTAGCAGAATCATCGTGTAAAGTTACCCATTCAAAGAATTTCACAACTTTTTTGCTTCATGACCTAAAATCAGGCTCTACTGAAAACTCTCCCTGTTCGAAAATGCGCTCTATTGTCAACTTTACCCTACTGGAAAACGCGCTCTATTGCTAACACTTCCCTCGTTTTGAATGCGCGCTCTATCGCCAATTTTTCCTTCTGAGAAAGTTTGCTCTATCGCCAATTTTTACCTATTCGAAAATGCGCTCTATTGCAAATGTTCAGTTCTGTTCGAAATGGGCTTTATTGCTAACCTTCCCCGTTTCGAAAGCGCGCTCTATTGCCAACTTTACCCTACGTGAAAGCGCGCTCTATGTATTTTTTTTTCAATCTCGAAAATTTCGCTCTTCCGTCAACTTTTCACTATTCTAAAGCGCGCTCCATTGCTAACATTTCCCTTCTTGAAAATGCGCCCCATTGCTAACTTTTGGGTGTATGAAAATGCGCTCTATCGCAAACTTCCCCTAGCAAACTTTCCCCTTTTCGTTGCAAGACCCACCCCTCCGCAACCCACCGCTTGTCCATCATCACACTTGTGAAATATATTCACATACGGCTCGATCCCCGTCACCTCCACCTCGGCCCCACTTGTCCTGAAGAACCCCTTCTCATCGGTAACCGTATAATTCATAAAATCATCCATATCGACCAGTCCACTGTTGTCTCCATTATCTAAATGTTTCTTTCCTGTTTTCCATTCGATTCCCCAAATGACTCACTGTCCGACTCCATCAAGTCGACTCTCACTCCCACCGCCGGTTTGCCCTCACATGTCACTGAACCACTTACCTGTTTCATGACTCATTTTTTAATGAACACGTCATTTCGATGACCTACCGCTACGTGTTGAGTACGGCCGAAATTGGCGGAGAATGTGGAATAAGGGAAGATCAGAAAGATCAGAAGGACTAGGTGCATGTTGAGGAGAAGCATGTGATGAATGAATGAAAAACTTTGAGTCTATGATTGATTATACGAAACTTGATATCAGAAATGTTTATTATTATTATCAATTGTTTAGTTGAGGCAGCTTCTCGTCTCTCCTGGGTACTTTCCGGCCAGTTCGATGACTCCAGCGTCATAAGTTTTCTTGGCCGAGCTGCCGCTGTTGGTGTACGAGGATGGGATGTTGACACGGAATACGCGTTGGCAAGGCTAAAATGATAACTTATTAATGATAAAATGGGAGCACTTGATAAGATTGGATGTTGGGTCTCGGAACGAAAATTTGAGTTTCAGGATTTTAGGCCGATTTTTTAAACGATTTTTTTCGCACCTTAAAAATTTTTGCAAGAATTTTGATCTACTACAAAAATGATTACAACATCTTTATCTACTAGAAAAAATTTATTTTAAAATTTGAAAAAAATTATTTGCGGTTCCCGGGCAACTCAAAACTTGTTGACCTCCCATCAATCACTTTCCTTTCCCTTTCCCTTTCAAAGTACGAATCATCTTTTGTTCTCTCTGGTCAATTGTTCAAAACCAGTTCCCATTACTCACCGTCAAACCATCCTTACAGTCGTGGAACACCGCCAGATACGGCTCGATTCCAGTCAGTTCCTTGGTGGATCCACTCAAGTTGAAGCTTCCGTCAGAGTCGGCCTTTCCGGAAGCCATCTTGTCGTCGCTGTCGAGGAATCCTGGACCGAAGCTGTCTGGAAACACGGATTTTCTTAATCAGTCCTTATCAACTCACTATCAGCTTCCATCAACTTGACCTTGACTCCAGAAGCCGGCTTTCCCTCGCACATCAGCTTTCCCTTGACCGCCGCAGATTGGGTTCTGCCGATGAGGTCGAGAGAAGCGACGGAAGTGACAAGAAGGAGACAAATGAAAGCTTGCATCTGGAAAGTTTAGATATCAGAATTCAGAACTCAGAGTTAAAAGAATCACAAGTCAGCAAGTGCGCTCCAATGAGAAAACATTGAACAATCAGCTGCTTACTAAATACATATTTTTTCCCCGATTTTTTTCACATATTAAAACCCATTTTCAGAAATTTTGTTCAACTAAAAACTTGTTTCTGACACTTTTATCTATCATAAAAAATTTATTTCAAATTTCAAAAAAATTATTTAGTTGGTCAACCATCAAGTCAAACTTGGACCAACTGTGGCCACTGTACAAAACAAAATGAATGTTTTTGGGCGGTCACAGTGATATCATGGGCGGGTCAAACAGTGTGTAACAAAGACCTTGGTTATATTTTGTTTGTCGAAGAGAAGAAGAGATACGGGTCTCTTTTTTTCAATGAAACTGTTTCTCGGGGGGACATTATCTCCGTTATGGTCTCTTCCGTGTCTGTCGCTTTCTGTAAACATCAACCCAATTCTGATTCAATTCAAAGGAGATTGTATTGTATTGAACCAAATTCAATTCAGTTTAATATATTCTCACGATCAATCTTCCGATTTTCCAGCTCAAACATCCTGAATTTAGCCATTTTCTTTTCATTCTCAATAGGGCGCTTTTGCAGACTTGATGTTTGAACACTCCAGATGGATGCTAAAACTTTAAAATAAATTTTTTCTGATAAATGAGAATGTCAGAATCAGTTTTGATGTTGAACAAAATTCATGAAAAAAATTTTTAGAATGTGAAAAAAATCGCTGAAAAATCGAACATTCATTCATTTCTCATTGGAGCGCGTTTGCAGACTTGATGCTTAATTCAAAATTTCAAAATAAATTTTTTCTGAAAGATGAAAATGTCAAAATCATTTTTGCTGTTGAACAAAATTTATGAAAAAAGTCTTAAAGATGTGAAAAAAATCACTGAAAAATGACATATCCGTTCGTTTATCAATGGAGCGCGTTTGCGGACCCCTCTAATTCTGAACTTTTCAGATGCAAGCCATCATCTCTCTCCTTCTCGTTGGCTCCGTAGCTTCCCTTGACCTCATCGGCAGAACTCAATGGGCCGCTGTCAAGGGGAAGCTGAACTGTGAGGGAAAACCGGCTTCTGGAGTCAAGGTTAAGTTGATGGAGTCGGATAGTAAGGGACCCCTGGGGGGTTTAGATTCAGTAGAACCTTGTTTTCAGACAGCTTCCTCCCTGGATTCCTCGACAAGGACGACAAGATGGCATCATCGAAGGCCGACTCCAATGGAGAGTTTAATCTGAGTGGGTCTACCAAGGAAATCACGACGATTGAGCCGTATTTGGCAGTTTTCCACGATTGTAAAGATGGGATTACGGTAATCCGAATTCTGAATCCCATCCTCATCTGAATCCCTTCAGCCTTGCCAACGTGTCCTCCGCATCGACATCCCCAAATCCTACTCCAACTGGGGCAGCTCGGCCAAGAAGACCTTCGACGCCGGAACCCTCGAACTCGCCGGAAAGTTCCCCGGAGAGACCAGAAGCTGTTTCAATCGATAATCATTTATCATTTTTTGTCAGTAAAGTTCAAGTAGATCTAAGGGATCTAGGGATCTAGAGTTCTAGCCAAAGCTAATGAACATGTTCTCGATGAACTGCAAGTCGAACCAGTGAAGGGCGGTGCAAGTCGCCAGGATCCAGAAGACGAACGTCGCGAAGAACAGAATGAAGAAGATGCCGTAGAAGGCGCGGGCCTGCAAGACAAGATTCGGGATTCTGGAGTCGGAATCAGTTCTTTCTTACAAAATAGTACTGCTTCGGTTTCCCGGTCTTCTCATCGTCACTATTCCTCTTCTTCTTCTTCCCATCCTTCGACTCCATCTCCGAATCCGACGCCTTCTTCTCCACCTCCTTCTTCTTCTGAACCGGCTTCACGTCCTGATCAAAGTCGATATCATTGTACAACTTCGTCGGCGCTTTCACATTGTTGATGATAATCGGCGGAGTCTTCTGAACAGGTGAGCCCACTTCAAATCCAGCCACTGCATTGGCTGGGGGAGGTGGCGGCGGTGGCGGCGGTGGCGGCGGAGGTGGCGGAGGTGGAGGAGGTGGAGGAGTGGGAGCCGCTGGCGGTGGTGGTGGTGGAGGGGGTGGGGGAGCCGATGGTGGTTGAGCCGACGGATCGGAAGATGCTCCGGACGTGATCCCAGCCGAAGATTGGATTTCGCCCAAGTTGATGTAGTTGTCTCCCACTGGAAATTGTTTTTTTTAAATTGAATTTTTCAACGATTTTTTTCGCACTTGAAAAAAAATTTTTCGAAACTTTTGCTTGACTGACAATTTGTTTTTAACATCCTTAACTACCTAGAAAAATTTATTCAAAAGCTGGAAAAATTTTTTGAAAAGAGTTCTATCAGTTCAAACTTTAGTGGGCGGAAATCTAAAACAACTGATTTTCTGATTTTTCCACAAATTTTTTCGTATCTTCAAAAAATTTTTCAAAATTTTTGGTCAACTACAAACTTGTTTTCTACAATTCCATTTACCTAAAAAAATTTATTTCAAAATTTTAATAATTTGATTTTCAGGTTTTTTAGCTAGTCAAACTTTGCCCAGCTGTTGCAGTAAATACGGTATTTCAAAAATTTTCAGAAATAGTTAACTCACTGTCTAAAACTTGATTATAAACCGCAGATCGACAATTTTAGAATGGGAATAAACTTGTTTTGACTTTCACGTTCGAAACCTTCCGCTTCCACGTGGCTCACTCGAAACGTGTATTTTTTGTTCAATCGATATTTCAGTTTCATTTTACCTAGGCAACCGTGAGTTTTTGGCTTTCAGCCCCAATTAGAACAGTGAGTTTTTCAAATTCTCGCAAACTTTCCCAGAAAGGGAATTTACAGTGGGTGAGCAGTATTTGTGCTTGGACCAGGTGAAGGACGACAAGATCCCACCGCCACCACCGCCACCGCCGCCCGGAGCCCACGCCGTCGCAGTTCCTGCCGAGAAACCGCCTCCGCCGCCACCAGCTCCAATTGTGAAGGTCCCGCCCCCTCCGAAAGGGATTCAGAAGGACAAGAGCAGCACCAAGTTGTCAGTTTTTCAGTTTTTAGCTTCTTTACAAAATTTCCCATCAATTTTTCTCAACTGCCAATTCAATTTTGACAAAAATTTTTTTTCAAGTTGAAATTTTCATCTAACCGAAAAATTGGTGTTTGAAACTATTCTTGTTGGTTTTCTATTACCGTTACATTGCAAAACTGCCGCTCGCACTCAAAATTTCAAATTGGCGCGCACGATATCTCGAAGCGAAAACGTTTTACTGTAGTTTTCGCTGCGAGATATCGTGCGCGGTAATTTGAAATTTTGAATGCGAGCTGCAGTTTTGAGTATCAAACGGCACGTTTCTAGTTTTCCAGGGACACCTCTGCCGACGAGAAGAAGGAGACCCTGAGCAAGTTGGAAACCGAGGGACCTGAAGCCGTTGGATCCTCTGACAACTTGGACCAATCGAAAGGAAACGCGACTCTTGTCCGTATCTTGATCGGAGTGACCAATGTCGTGTTCGCCATCGTTCTTGCCTTCTGGCTTCTCACTCTCCTCACCGGCCTTCATATGATTGACATTGGTTTTATTAATAATATGTTTATGGCTTGAATAAAATGTATCGGATTGCCCTGTGGTATAAATATACAAACGCATTCATCGGACAGTCGGATCCTCGAGAGAACCGGTTTTTCACTACACTCGTTTATCGATTTTCGCCGCCCGAATCGCCACTTTTCCGAAGCTTGTCTTTTGCGCGCTCCCCCTTCCTGTGAGAACTTGTTGCTTTTTGAAAAGTGCACAAAGTTACAACTAATAGATGGTTTTCAAACGCTTTTCCTTCTTTTTCTCCAATTTTCAAATGTGCAATCTCTTTGGCAAACATCAGACCGCATGCTTTCCATCTAAAAGTCATGCAATCGAAGTGTAACATCTTCGTTCTCAAAATATGCGCATGTTTGTGTTTACCCGGCGATATTTTGCGTGTTGGTCAAGCCCTTTACCTAGTTTTTGTGATATTTGAACACAAAATGTTTAGCTGTTTGAAAATCGGATTAATTGACAACGGTTTTGCTTTTTCCGCTCGAAATTTGATCGAAATCGGTGAAACTGACAGTAAGCGGAAGACGCAGAGGGAGAATTGTGATACGGGTCTCGCAACGAAAAGAGGAAAACATGTTGAAATTACGGTTTTTTTACGAAATAAAAAAATCTTTTTTTTTTTCTTTTTTTCGCTTTTTTTTCACAAGTTTCTAGCTTTTTTTCAATTTTTTTTTTCAAATTTTAATTGAATTTCAAAAAAAGAGTAAAATTTCTATAATTCAACCCAAAAATTTTCGAATTCGCCCCATAATGCGATGAGGAATTGCCTTGTTAGCATTTGAGAGAGAAAATGAAAAGAGAGCACACCCTTTCTCTCGTCTCTTATCATTTTTCTCCGTTTTCCGTCTGTAATTGTCGATTTCTCTCGTTTTCTCACTCTCGCCGCCCGTTTTTTCCCGCTTTTCCCAGCAAAAAGTTGGACGAAATCCAGCACCAAATAGGTTATATGATGCGGAAGTCTAATAATTGTTTGAACTACGTCTCCCTTTTCGCTATTTGCTCACCGAGCGCGCCACCCCCATCTCGGGTTATAGTACGAATCCCTGTTCGTCTCCACACATACTCACGAAATGCTCTCGCTGGTCAAACGCTCCAAACAACCTGCGTATTTCAGAATGCCCGGCAACACGGAACGGTTCCCGGAGCAGTCAGGTTAGAAAAATGATGTTAAATTTGAAAAAAAATGAAAAAAAAACAGTGAAAAATTTTTTAAATTTGAAAAAAAAAATTTGAAAAAATTTTTTTTTTCCGATTTTGACATAATTTTTTTCAAATTTCAAGATTTTTAATTTTTTTTAATTTTTTTGTTCTTTTGTTCAAATTTGAAGCCAAATTTGATTAAAAACTGTGAATCAATTTCAAAAAACCTCAAATTTCAAGATTTTCATTTTTTTCACATTTTTTTGGAATTTTCAAGCCAAATTTGCCTATGAAACACTGCAAATCAAATTAAAAGTTTTTTTTGAAAAAATATTTTTAAAAAATCCCCGAAATTTAAATTCCCCGTTATTTCAGCTGGCTCTCATCAGTTCCACAATCCGCTCGAAGATCTGAATATTTTCGCCCAAACCGAGCCGACGAACAACAACTACAACGGGTATAGACTGGTTAGTCACATTGTCTGGTTGATAACTCCAATTCGAATATTTCCAGGATCAAAACATACCGGTCGGCAATTTAATCGAAGATTACGAGCTCATCGACCATCCGAGCAGCTCCCGAGAAGGGACACTTATCGATTTGGGCCCTCCGATCAGACCGCCCAGGACCAAGAATAGGAATCGAGGGGAAGTCGTTGTGGCACTGCTGACACGGAGAATCCACGGATTGCAGTTCGATAGGAGGAATGGGGAGTATGCGAATCCGAGGGTTGTAGAGGTGGGATCAGAGGAAAATGTTGTCAAAAAACATGAATTTCAGATGAATCCGGGTATGCTGGTTCGTGGAATGGCCGAGGATGACTGGAAAATGCCGGCACTCAAGGATTGGCACTACGAGAATCAGAATCGGAGGGAAGGATTGCAGACGCCGATGGAGGATCTGAGCTGCACGCCGACTATTTGCGCAATGGTCACTAGCTCAGATGTGATGAAAATTTCACAGGAGCAAGCATTGTGAGTTATTATATTAGTGACCCGTCAAGCCTCATGGTGGGTCTTGCCACGAAAATGGTTCTAGCTGAAATATAGCTCCTGGATCTGGGTACTTTTTCTGATGAAAACGGGTGAAATGAGGTGAATTTGATCAGTTCCATCCAAATTCCAGCAGTTTCCACCAATTTTCAGTACAAAAACATGAATGTTTGGGTATTTTGCCGCCTTTTACCAAATACACCTCATTTTCACTAAAAATCGGTGGAAAACTGCTGGAATTTGGCTGGAAATGATCGAAATCATATCATTTTACCCATTTTCATCAGAAAAAGTGCCAAAATCTGGTCCGGAAGCCCTATTTCGGCCAAAGACCATTTTCGTGGCGAGACCCACAAAGTGATTTCTTTTAAAAACCTGACAATTCAGACACCTGCTCTCTGTAAATCCCCACGAGCGAATCGACCTTCACAAGGACATCGAGCGGCTCGAGTTCATCTTGGGACTGCGACTGGGCGATCGGGTTACGGTCGATGTTGTGAGTATTTTTGGCGTTTTCTCTCTGACCGGTTCTCTTCGAACTTACTTTTTGGGCAGAGATCGTAAACGTTTTGAACCGTCTAATTAGAAATAAGGAAACAGGTTCGGTGGGGTGAAAATATATACATAACAACGTCTTGAAGGCGGGAAAAGTTTGGCTAAAAATTGAAAAAAAAACATGAAATTTTTAGAAAAGTTTGAAAGCTATCTGAAAATAAAAAAATTTGAAAAAAAATTATCAGAATTTTTTTTTAATTTTTAGAAAAAAAACATAAATCTTGAAACATGCTTTTCAAAATCGAAAATTTTTTTATTTTCCAAAAAGTCATCTTAAAACTTAGGCGTTTTTGAAAAAATTTGGGAGCAATCTGGAAATTTAAAAGAAACCAATTTAAAAATTTAAATTTTTCTTTGAAATTCAGAGTTTTTTTGTAATATTCAGAAAAAAGCTTAAAAAATGCTTTCAGAAATCTGAAAAATTGTAATTTTCCAAAAAATCATCTTGAAATTTAGCCTTCCCATGCCATCATTTTGCATTCCAAAATAGGAAAATTTTGAATTTCAAATCTGAAAAATTCAAATTTCCCCCCTGAACGTCATTAGCGAAAAATTCATGATTTTTAAAAATTTGAAAATTCAATTTTCAAATTTATCCTTCCCAAATTTCCTATCCTTACCAAATTGCCAACTTTCCAAAAAATCGCTCAATCGATGAGAACTCTTTCGTAAATCGACCAAAAACTCGCGAATAATCGGTCAAGTGATAGTGTCACCCGAACCGGTTCCCCTTCTAACTTATCCTCTCGTTCGCCCGACTGTTTGTCTGTTTGGTTGTTGCTTTCTTTCTTCGCGCCCCTTCCCCTTCCCCTTCCTCACCAACATTTTCCAACTTGTTCTCTCTTGGCCAACGCCCTGCCCAATTTGTCTCACAAATTGATCGAAATCATTTTGACAAACTCATCTGATCGACGGCAGGCCACAGGGAAACGGCACAATGTTTTGTTCGCTGATTCACCCCTTTTCTCTCGCTTTCCCCCTCCCGTTTTTGTTCAATTTCAGTTTCGATTGTCACTTCAGCCCACCGATTTTTTGGTTTTTTTCCCGCTGAACACGATTGCGAAAGCGTGTCGTTTTTTGATCCGACTGTGTAGGATCGACAAGGGGAACTTGTGGTTTAGGGGACTTTAATGTAAAAGTTATTGAACAGAGAACCTTTTACAGTCTTGTTCTAGAAAGTCACATTTAAGTCATTCCGTGTGAAACTTCTATACAAAGTTGAACAACTTGGGCAAAAATCGTGAAAAACGAGCGGAAAAAAGGTATTTCTGCGGGAATTTGACATTTTCGTGTTATCTGGAGCAGTTCTGAACTTCTGAATTTCTGAAGTTCCGATCTTTCTGAATTCTCATAAAACACATGGAAAATACAAGATTCTACTCTTTGTATTCAAAATTTTGCCAAGAATCTGTGAGATTTGTGAATTCTACACATTTAGCTCAACGGATACATTCTAGGCCAGAGTTTGACACACTTTCAGCCTTCTGAAGTTAGTATGAAGCCCTTTAGTACTTCAGAAGTCGTGATCCTTCCGAAGTTTTCAAAATTTTTGAAAAAACTCCCGATTTCCAACCAAATCTGCCAAAAAATTAGCAAATCTGCCGAAAGTTAGCGTTATCTGGATAAATTTGACATTCTCACAACCTTCTGAAGCAATCCTGAAGTCGTTCTGAACTTTGGAATCAGAATCTTATTTTACAATCGAATCTTCCAAAAATGAGTACTTTTTCTTCAAGAATTTGCTCAATTTCTGAATAAATTTCACGAAAAACCTATGCTAAACCTCAGTTTTCCGAAATTCATCAAATCAGGCCAAAATCTGTAGTTTTTCAAGATTCTCGCTGTTTCTAGGCTCAATTTGATATGATAATTTGATAAATCACCCTATTCTGAAGCTCTTCTGATCTTCCGATCCTCCCATTCTCGATGATTCTTGTTCCAGGACGAAACGATGCGTCGAGCACCTGCCAAAGTGTCATGGATCGGAGAACGAGCCGAGGTGCCGGGAATCTGGTACAACGTGGACTTTGACGTGAATGCATCGCAGGTTAGCCCCCTTCTTCTCCCCTCGGGGCAATTATCTCGCGCGGAGGGCTTCCAGTTGTCCCTTCTTCTGCTTCTTCTTCTGACGTCTTCAGGGCCTTTTCAGAAATGCTGTCCTAGTTCCTTCCTCCATTTCTCTCGTTTCTCCTCTCTTTTCGAAGAAGCTCTTTCTTGTTTTTGGCCTCTTTTTCTCTCTCTGACATGACCAAGTTGTGTGGCACACAACCAAAACAATTAGGCGTTCGGATTCTGAAGCTCTCTATTGTGAAACAAGCGTTTTTTTTTCAAAAAATCCGATCTAAATCGGTGAAAATTGGTCAAAATTCATCATAATCATCTAAAAAATAGAATTCTGAGTGACTTCAGAATCCTTTTAGACTTCAGAAGGCCGGGTTTCAATGAATTTCTAATGCATTTTCTTCATTTTTTGTCATTTTTCTTTATTTTTCTATTGAAAACGCTTCTAATCTATTATTAGAGCCTTTTCGTCCGAATATTGTTGAACCAACTGTCCAAACGAGACCCTCGGCTAGTATTTCATCACACCTCCGCCTCTTTTCTCCTTTCTCTCTATAATTGCCCCCTATAGTGAAAAGGAGAAGAAACTTGTTCTAGGTTTTTATTTTCCATTATACTTTTGATGGAATTTTGGAATTTTGGTAGTCTTTGGAAAATTTCAGAAAATTGAAAAAAAAAAATTTTTTTCAAAACCAGATTTTTATCGGTTTAAATTGTATTTTATATTGAATCTGTATATTTACGGACAGTTTTAACCGATTTCGGCCAATTTTTTGAAAAAAATTTTTTTGTAAAAATTTGAAAATTTTCACCAACTCTCAAAAATTTTTCAAAAATAATTTTTTTTTTGATTTTTAATTAACATAGCTTATATTGCATCTTATGGTCACAAAAAAAACCAATTATTCAAAAATTGAGTCATAATCCGAAAAAAAAAATTTTTTTGAAAAAATTTGAAAATTTGAAAAAAAATTGTTTTTTTCTTTTTTAAATTTGACCCAAATTGGTCTGAATTCTTCAAATTTTGTGTTTTTCAAAATTTCACAGTGTTCGAACTTCAGATTAGGCCTGAAAAGGGCTATCATTGAAGTTTCAGACCATTCCAGTAGTCCAGACAACTCATTCTGAAAATATCAACTAAACAAAGCATTTTTCACAACCAGGAGCTCAAAATCTTGCAATCTGTGTTACAAAAAGCGTTTCTCAAATTTTTCAAACGAGGAGCACATGTTTTATTCCCAATAGTTGCCTTGGAGTTCCCCTTTCTCTCTCCACCTGCGTCTCTCCCCTCTCTCTTCTCGGATGACATCACCAACTTTTTCTTCTTCTTCCCTAGAGCTCTTCATCTTCTTCCGGACAAGAGCTCAGTCACTTTTTGAGCTTCTCTCGGATTGTTCTCATTTCTCGTGCAAACAAACCTCCAATACGCAACTGTCAGTGCCCTCGGGCGGTTTTCCGAGAGAAAGTCAATCTCTCCGTTTTCCTCCGTTTTTCATCGCTTCTTCATCGTGGTCCGTTAGAGAAAAAGAAAAAGAGAGAGTGAGAGAGTTTTCTCGAAAAACGGCTCCCCGTTTTGTTTTCGTCCCCACACACTCCAGCTCATCCCTGCGCCTCTTCTGAATCTCGGGACCCCGCGGACCCACCGCCTTCTGTGGCTTCTTCTTCTTCTCAATAGGAGGATTCAATATTGCTCATCGACTAGCTGTTTTTGTTGTCTATTTCGTCGTGTTCCGCCTCAGTTTTCTCTCTGTTTCTCCGATTCCTCTTCTCTCTCGAAGAGCACCAACCACTCACTCTTTTTCTTCTTCTTCTTCGCAGAACTTTTTGTGTTCCGAGACGAGTTCTTGTTCCCAGGGCTCCGCGGTTACAGAATGCTCTCTCAGAATATTTAAGAGCACATCTGGAGCAGTTGGAGTCGCTGTTTTTCCAAGTTTTCAAACATTTCTGGGATTTTTGCAAAAATTGTCTGAAATTTTCGGAATTTGAAAATTAATTTTTTTATTTGAATTTTATTCGGATATACATTTTGAAAACTAATTTTTTACAAAAATTTTCCGAAAATTTCAAAAATCAAAATTTTTAAAAATTTTAAAAATTTTTTTCATTTTCAAAATTTTCCATTTTAATCCACAAATCTCAGATTTCAACTGAAAAGTTTAAAATTTGAAATCCGGATTTTCCCAATTTTTCAAAATTTTCCAAAATTTTGAATTAAAATTTTGAGTTGCTCCAGAAGCCTCCAGAAGCCTCCAGAAGCCTCCAAAGGGCTCCAGAATCTTCCAGAAGGCTCCAGATGGTTCTAAAAGGCTTCAGAAGCCCCCCGACGACATCTCGAATCTTCTGAATCCCAGAATCCCTTCTGATCACCAATCATTCCTCGAAAACACCAAACATTTCCCTCCCGGCTGACATTGTTTTTGACAACTGGTCACATGTTTACTAGATGGAACTTTCTCGAAGAAATAGTTTAGATGCTGCATAAAATACAAACTTTTTGGTTTCTTTTTCCCTCAAAAACAAACAGAAAATGTTTCAAACTCTCCTCCATCCATTTGTTGACTCTCTGCGTCTCCTCGTCGCTTTTTCTGATTTCATAACGTTAATTCAAGAACCAAAACGGAGTGTCGTTGTCTAAATTTGGAATTCCCCTCTTATCATCACTTATCACTTATCAGTGCCCCGAAACGGCTGCATTTTCTCTCGATTCTCCCTCCCAATTTATTCAATTTTTTCCAGTGGCCACACAGTCAATCCGCTCATGACCAATCGCTGAATCGACACTTTGAAACGTGGAATTTTGACATGTCAGGTAAGGTTTTCAAGATTAAAAATTTCAAATTGGCGTGCATGATATCTCAAAGCGAAGGGACAATACTGTCGTGTTCGTTGCGAGACCCGTACGCGCCAATTTGAAATTCCCATTACAAAACTTTGAGTTGCAATAGCCGTTTTCCAATCAATCAATCATATTCACGATCGTACACTTTTCCGCAAAACTTCTTCTTTCTTTCAGGATCCTCATCGGTGGCTGCCTCGAATCCGCGTCTCTTCTACTCGCCGAATCAGATGCACATGCCGCTCAAAGGCGGCGGAGTCACCCAGTTGTATGATAATCGGTAAGTGTTTCTTTGAGAAACTTCTTGGTGTTCTGAGGATTCTGAATCCTTGAATAGAAAGGTTCTGAATCTAGCGCCTTCTGAAAACCAAAAGAAACGGTTCTTTGAGCCCTAGACAGTTCTGTTAGACGGTCTTTTGAATCGAACGCCTTCTGAATCTAGGAGAACGAGACTTCTGAACCTTCTGAATCCCAGGCGATCTGTATCACGGGTCTTCTGAATCCTATAGACCTTCTGAACCCCGGAAGGAAAGGTTTCTGAAGTCTGAATCCCTAGATTTTCTGATTTTTGGGTCTTCTGATTGTGAATCATAGACATTTTGAATGGAGTATCTTCTGACTCCAGGAGAATGAGGCTTCTAAAAAAATCTGAATCCCAAATCTCGGGTCTTCTGAATACCCGAATGAACGTCTTCTGAATCTCTGGCTATCTAGATTCCGGCATCACCATCTTCTGAATTTGAGAGCTTCTGAATCCCCTGCGTTTAGACCTTCTGTTTGAATTATCTCATTTCCAGAAGACCCGTCGCCTTCAACCACCAGCCACACCACCACGATGACGACTACCGTACCGTTCCGAAGCCAGCACCCCGTGAACGTGTCATTCCTGTCACAAGACAACTTCCCGAAACCGAAAGGACGAGCCGGAGAATGCCCGAATCGGACTATCATGCCTACTCGGTAAGCTTTTCCTTTTCAAGTTTCCCTCAAAACGAGATATCTTTCCAGTCCCACAACCCGGTCCCTCCGCCACCCGCATCCACTTCTTCTACTCTCTCGTCGAGCCAATCCCAGCCGAGCCGCAGCAAAAGTGCTCATTCGATGCCCGGAACCCTCATCCGATCTCGCGCCGCCGATCAAAACGAGCCGCTTCCCGGTGAACATCACGGATTCCGACTCGACGATCCGTGCGTCTGGAGCAACAACGGAGTCGAGGAACGAGGAATCATTCGGTTTATTGGATATCTGAAAGGACACAAGACAATCTATGCCGGAGTGGAATTTGTGAGTTTTTTGAGAATCCCCAAATTCAAATTCTTCATTTTCAGAACAACAAAATCGGCGCTGGCACAGGAGTGTTCAACAAAGAGCAACTCTTCATTTCGCGTGACGGCCACGCCGGATTCGTGGAGCTCTCCTCGTTGGATCCACCGCCCTCCGCCCAACACCACCACCGTCGACGGCTCTCCTCCTCCAGAAGCCAACACATGCCCGCCGCTTCGGGAACGTCCATCAGTGTCCCGGTAAACCGGCACAAGCAGGCATCCATCGAGTCCCTCTCGGATCCTCCGCCTCCTCCGTACACACCTCCGTCTCCACCGAGAGCTTCTTCCGCAGCGGCCGCCCATCAACAGCCACCACCACTGCCACCGAAACCGATTGCGCACGTTGAGGACTATCTGATTGATTCGTTTGTGGAAGGTGAGCACGATATCTCGAAGCGTGCGCGCCAATTTGAAATCTTGAACCCGAGATTCGTTATTTCGCAATAGTTATTGTTATCACTGATTAGTAATTGTTTACTGTTTGTTTGCTAACCTGTTATCAGTGACTATCAGTAGGTTGAGTTTGTGAGTCAGGGGTCATGTTTTTCATGAAAGCAAACATTTCCTAGTTCAATAGTTCCCACAATATCTTCTTCCAGGTAACCATGTCGTTGTCGCCCATCTCGGAGCTCAAAAACACGGAATCGTCCGGTATCTCGGCAACGAAATGGACGAGCAAGGCGACCGAATCGTGCGATCCGCCATTGTCGAACTCGACGGAGAAGTGCCGACTGCGTGGCGCCGAGCCAATGAAGCGACCAACTATGGCGGTAGACCCGTGATGAACGGGGTCCTGGTTCCAGTGCAAGCCCTCCGACACAACATGGCCAATGGATCGACGGTTCCGACGGCCTATCCGATCAGTCAGCCGACAACAACAAAGAGAACCGAAGAGTTCGGCACAATGGATTCTGGAGTCGAGAAGCAGAAGTGTGGACCCGCGAAGGACTCGTTGCAACTTGTCGGAAGGCAGAAGGGAATCCAAGGATACTGTAACAGTTGTTACCTGGATGCGACCCTCTACGCAATGTTCGTGCAGACGAACGTCTTTGACTTGTGAGTGTTTCGATTTTTTAAAACTTGCTGGTGGGTCTTGCAACGAAAATGGCTTGTCACTTTTGAAGTCGATAAAAACTAGTGGAATTACAAGAGGCCGGCCTGAAGTCAAGGTAGATAGGCCTGAAAGTGGCCTGAAATCGACCTGGTTAGTCTTAAAGTGAACTAGTTTTACTTTCATTGACCTGGACTTACTTGAAATTGGCCTAAAATGGCCTAGATTGGCCTGAAATCATCTGGAACCCTTTTTCGTGTCGAGACCCTTTTTGGATTCTTCCCAAATCCATCTCGTTTCAACATTTCCTTTCTTTCAGCTTACTCGAAAAATCGATGAAGACGTCGGAGAAGGCGGCCCTGTTCCAGAAGATACTTGCCCACGAAATCGTGTTTCCGCTCCGCAAGTTCCACTACGTCCGTGCCGACCATGTCATGAAGCTGCGACGTCTACTCGGCGAGCTCATGCCGCACATGACTGGCCTGACCAACGAGGAGAAGGACCCCGAGGAGATCCTCGCGTTCATCTTCGCCGAGATCTTCAACGTCGACCCGTTCATCAAGCTGATGGGCCCGAATCAGTCGAAGGATTCGCAGTTCCTCGTGCCGATTGTGGTGGATGACTGGCAGGGTGGAGCAGCCACATCGCAGCACCTACTCGAACGACATATGCGATCAGCACAAGTCAAGTTCGCCAAGCCACCTCCAGTTCTGATAATGCAACTTCCGAGATACGGACAGCAGAAGGTGTTCGACAAGATCCTTCCCCTCGAGACCATCGACATCACCCCGTTCGTCAACGGAGCCGTCGCGCCGTGCTCCAGATGCGGGGCTTGCTCTGAACTCTTCTGTCCCACGTGCTTCCTGACCCGAAGAGTCTTCTACACTGAGATCGTCTTTTGCCGCAACTGTTTCAAACACGCACACTGTCTCCCGGAGAACCAGGACCATGAAGCTCGCCTGCTGTCCCCACCCGGAAAACCCGTCAAGAAGCCGCATTCCCACAAGATGAGCCTCTCGGCAGTTCTTTGCATCGAGACCTCTCACTATGTCGCCTACGTCCGCACCGCCTCCAATCAGTGGGTGTTCTTTGACTCGATGGCTGATCGAGAGGGACTTTCGGATGGATTCAATGTTCCGGTGGTCAGAGAGTGCGGGAATATGTCCGATTGGCTGTCGCTTCAAGGATGGAATCGGTTGAAGGACGCCGATGAAACTGGACAGATTAAGGTGAGCAAAACTTCCGAATTTAAAAATGTCCACTAGTTTTAAATTTTATGGCCTAGATTTGTAACTTGATGACCTAAAAACCCATATTCCAATTCCAGGCCATGTTCGGCAAGGCAGTTCTGGATCCACTCGTCGGACGTCTCCTCTCCGACAGCTACATTTGTTTCTACGAAGACGCCTCCCCAGCAGCTTCCTCTTCCAGCTCGTCGACACTCGTCAGCGCCTTTAAAAACATGATGAACTAGATTACTGTATCATAGCCCTTTCCCCCATTGTAACCATTTCCCCCTACTCAAAACAACTCCCTTTTTGCTTCTACGGGCTCGCTGAAAAATGTCTGTAATTATTTGGGTACCCCACTGTAACACACCCGCCTTCTTCTGTACGTTTCTCCCCCTCCCCTAACCCCGCCCCCTTTTTCTCTCTAGCATGGTGAATATTAGCTCGGTGAGAACTATTTGTCAACAGGATTTCGATGTAGATTTTATTGATTTGTATCTGATTCAATGTAACTTTTCATACACGTAAAACGAACGGAAATGAATTAAAGATTTCTCTAGAAACCAATGTTTTCAATGTGAAGAAGGGAATAGTGGGTCTCACCACGAAAGCGGGTTCTGGACAAAGTTTTAACAGTGGATTACTTTATTTGCTTTTGACACACAATTCAGGCAATAATCACTTCATTCGCGAATGAAAACATCATAATTGATAACACAGTTATTGATCGGATCTTCAACTCGGATACTGTACCCCTTCTTGACGTCGAAAGATTCGGATGGATATCCGGGAGGGAACTCAGCAATTCGTTCGGACCACTCCGTTTCGGTAACTGTCAATTGGCGACCTTTGAAAAACGGCTTGATGAAATGAGTGGAATCTCTCCCGTCTTTGAAAATCGCAATATCCAGATTGAGATCGGTTGGATCATCCATCCAGATGAAGTTGTATGATTCATTTATTATGTCTGCGATTGAGTTCATAATCAAGATATCACAACACTGAACTATTTGATATCTGTCCGAGAGAAACATTCGTCGAGCAGCGGACAGAAAGTTCGTTGCGATGGTTCTGTTTTCTCTACTGAGGTACAGTATATGATCTTCTAAAATGCTGTAGTTGCCAAAGTCGATCCTCACATTCTGAAGTCGGACCTTTGAGACTAACTCCGGTCCGTTATCCCGTGGAAATTGCCAGCGGAACCTTGTGAAACGACTGCCATCATACCACTCCTTAGAATCGTCAGGACCGCCTCCGGGAAGGGTCTCGAATTTCAAATTTACGGTTTTCACCTTCCAATTCTTCAACATTGCCTGCACGAGTTCCCACGGATACAAGATTGTTTTGAGTGGGAAGGCACCTTTCAGGAAGTACCTATATTCGCTGTGAGAGAACACCAAATTATCACAAGAGACGTTAGAATCGAACATTTGTTCGGTCATCTGCAGACATTCCTCTGGCGATTCGGAGCACTTTGATATGTTGATGGCTAGGGATGCGATATCACTGAAAGACACTTTTACAAGGTCCGGATGACCTAACTCACTGATCGAAATTCACGCATTTCTTGAAGTGTCTCCTGGTGTCTGATAACAGAACTCTCAGTTGCAATGGACCGTATTCCTGGCACCTGTCGGCAATATATTCACAATCGTCACATCCATGTTCGCATAACTGCTTCATCCCGACAAACTTATTCATGTAGTCACCTGAAAAACGGATTGTGCTTTTCGCTGCGAGACCCATATAACTTACGGTTTCTGTAGAGTAATTTGTGAAGGCTTTCATGAAGAATGTTTTTGTTTTCTGAGCTGATATCATCAACCTTATCGATGATCAGATTGCAAACTTTCACTTTTGCTACTTGATCCAAAAAACTGAAAAAAAAGTTCCTATGTTTCTGCTGGAACGTCATCAAACTCACTTCAGAAAAAGCCTTCCTCTTTCGAAAATAATCGATGAATTTTTCAATCGCATGTTTATGATATCAGTGTTATCATAGCTCTTCTGATAAACCGAAACTTTTAAATTCTCATATTCTTTCCGAAAACGATGCAAAACAACCGAATTGAAGGCTCTGTTCAGTGTCTGGAAATTGGGTTTCAGGAAATTGATAATAAAACGGAACTTACTCGGAGTTTGACGAAAAGGTAAAGTTCAGAAAAGTTTTCCAATTTTTCAACAAAAGGTTGGGTTGCAGCCATTTTCCATTTTTCCAGTCCATTTTCCATTGGGTAAACATAGAAATCCATAATTTTGCCAACAAGTGAACGATTACTGAACACAAAACTAGAAGGTTTCAGTTGGGAATCCATGTTGAATTGGGTACACAATGAGAAGGTTCTGAACGAGAGGACGACTGCACGACCACACACAGGAATGGGTCGATCGATCGAGTGACCCATTCCTGTGTGTGGTCGTGCAGTCGTTCTCTCGTTCAGAACCTTCTCATTGTGTACCCAATTCAACATGGATTCCCAACTGAAACCTTCTAGTTTTGTGTTCAGTAATCGTTTACTTGTTGGCAAAATTATGAATTTCCATCACATAAAAATTGGTCCTCCTTGTAAATATGAAAATCAATTTTGGGAATCAACTGAAGATGGAAAAGGTTTTGTTGAAAAATTTGAAGAATTCTCTAAAACACGATTTTTCGTCAAACTCCGAGTAAGTTCCATTTCATTTATTGAGTTTTTCAACTCCGACTTCCAGACGCTGAACAGAGCCTTCAATTCGGTTGTCTTGAACCGTTTTCGGAAAGAATATGAGAGTTTGAAAGTTTCGGTTTATAAGAGGAAATATGATAACACTGATATCATAAAGGTGCGATTGAACAGGTCATTAGTTATTTTCGAAAGAGGAAGGCTTTTTTTGAAGTGAGTTTGATGACATTCCAGAAGATACATAGGAACTTTTTTCAGTTTGTGGATCAAGTAGCGAAAGTGAAAGTTTACAATCTGATTATCGATGAAGTTGATGATATCAGAGAAAACAAAAACATTCTTCATGAAAGACTTCATGATTTACTCTGCAGAAATCGTAAGTTCTATGGGTCTCGCAACGAAAACCACAATTCGTTTTTCAGGTGACTATATGAAGACGTTTGTTGGGATGAAGCGGTTATGCGAACATGGATGTGATGATTGTGAATACATTGCCGACAGGTGTCAGGAATACGGTCCATTGCAACTGAGAGTTCTGTTATCAGACACCAGGAGACACTTCAAGAAATGTGTGAATTTCGATCAGTGAGTTAGGTGATCCGGACTTTGTAAAAGTGTCTTTCAGTGATATCGCATCCCTAGCCATCAACTTATCAAAGTGCTCCGAATCACGAGAAGAATGTCTAGAGATGATCGAACAAATGTTCGATTCTAACGTATCATGCGATGAATTGGTGTTGAACCTCTTCGAAGACAGGTACTTTGGCTTCGCAGCCAAAGGAGTCTCGTGTCCTTGGGAACTCGTGCAGACGATGTTGAAGAATTGGAAGGTGAAGACTGTCAATTTGAAATTCGAGAACGTTTCCGGAGGCGGTGTCGGCAATTCTCAAGAGTGGACTGATATCTGTCATTTTACAAAGTTCAACTGGCAATTTCCACGGGATAATGAAACAGAGTTGGTCTCAAAGGTCCAACTTCAGAATGTGAGGATCGATTTGGACAAATCGAACACGTTAGGTTGTTACGTATTTCGCTTATGGAGATAATACGAAGAAATTGCAGAGAACTTTCTGTCCGCTGCTCGACAAATGTTCCCCTCGGACAGATATCAAATAGTTCAGCGTTGGTATTGCATGGACCCAATTGAAGACATAATAAATGAATCATACCACTTCATCTGGATGGATGATCCAACCGATCTCAATCTGGATATTGCGATTTTCTCCTACGAGAGAGATGAAACGCATTTGATTTATTCATCTTACGGAGATCGCCAATTGACAGTTACCGAAACGGAGTGGTCCGAACGAGTTGCTCAGTTCCCTCCCGGGTATCCATTCGAATCTTTTCACGTCAAGAAGGGGTACAGTATCCGAGTTGAAGATCCGATCAATAACTGTGTTATCAATTATGATCTTATCATTCGCGAATAACGTGATTATTGCCTGAATTGTGTATGAAAAGCAAATAAAGTAATCCACTGTTAAAACTTTGTCCAGAACCCGCTTTCGTGGTGAGACCCATCAGATGATTATTCCCTTTTTCACATTGAAAACACTGATTTCTAGAGAAATCTTTAATTTATTTCCGTTCGTTTTACGTGTATGAAAAGTTACATTGAATCAGATACAAATCAATAAAATCTACATCGAAATCCTGTTGACAAATAGTTCTCACCGAGCTAATATTCTCCATGAGAAAAAAGAGAAAAAGGGGGCGGGGTTAGGGGAGGGGGAGAAAGTACAGAAGACACAATGGGACTTTGCTGAAGTCATTCACAAGTCTTACCAACTCATCTGGAAAGACGAGCCGACCTATCTGAATCTGTATGTTGCACTGTTTTCAATGAACATCGTGGAGGATCTTGTTGTTGAAACAGTTCATGAAGGACGCCAATTGACAGTTACCAGGAACGAGTGGTCCGAACGAGTTGTTCAGTTCTCTTCCGGCTATCCATTTGAATCGTTCAACCCGAACTCACGTAATTATCCGCACAAGTGCCGTCCTGAAACGGCACAAGTTCGGCACAAACGGGAAACAGAAAAATGTCATGTGCCACCTTTGACTTTTCGGATTCCAATTCTCTGTCCCTCATGTTCATTGGCAACCACGTTCCTTGTCCTCATGGATCTTGGCCTTCAACTACGTTCAGTATCTTTTGATGAGTATATCCACTTCGGATCTCAATAAATGTCAAGAATGAATTGATCTTTCATTACAAACCAGCTCATCCATGCGTACGGTTGTAGGATGTACTGCACGAGTAGAGCACGAATGGTGGCACAAACGCCAAGCGAGTGGACAGCGCGGACGAACACAGAAGGGGCGCGAGTGCCCGCGCTGTCATAGGTTGATTCGGCACAAGTGCCGTCGAAAATTGGTATATGTGCCGCCAAGAAACGGCACAGGTGCCGTATTCGAGCCGTACTTGTGCCGTTTCGTGACGGCACTTGTCTACGTGAGAATATGTGGACAGGGTACAGTATCCGAGTTGCCGATCCGAAGACAAATTGTCAAGTCAATTATGACATTTTTCATGGTCTGTGAGAAACACATGAAGAAGACTTCTACCGTACCTCTCATCTTTTCTCTATTATGTTTATCTTTTTTATATTGCGAACAATGAAATGGTTATACAATTGAATTAGTTTTGATATTCGACTACACGACAAGACACAGGAACGGATGCTTGTACGGAGACTTCTCTCATAACTTTTCATACATAGTTCAGGCAATAATCACTTCATTCGCGAATGAAAACATCATAATTGATAACACAGTTATTGATCGGATCTTCAACTCGGATACTGTATCCCTTCTTGACGTCGAAAGATTCGAATGGATAGCCGGGAGGAAACTGAGCAACTCGTTCAGACCACTCCGTTTCGGTAACTGTCAATTGACGACCTTTGAAAAATGACTTGATGGAATGAGTGGAACTTCTCCCATCATTGAAAATCGCAATATCCAGATTCAGATCGGTTGGATCATCCCTCCAGATGAAGTGATATGATTTATTTATTATGCCTGAGATTGAGTCCCAAGTCAAGATATTACTCGGAACTATTTGATATCTGTCCGAAGGAAACATTTGTCGAGCAGCGGACAGAAAGTTCTCTGCGATTTCTTCGTATGATCGCCATAAGCGAAATATGCAACGATCTAACGTGTTCGATTCATCCAAATCGATCCTCACATTCTGAAGTCGGACCTTTGAGATCAGCTCCGTTCCGTTATCCCGTGGAGATTGCCAGTTGAACTTTGTGAAATGGCCGATATCAGTCAATATCTGAGAATTGTCGACACTGCCTTCAGGAAGGTTCACGAATTTCAAATTGACGGTTTTCACCTTCCAATTCTTCAACAACGTCTGCACAAGTTCCCACGGACACGAGACTCCTTTGGTTGGGGAGTCATCTGTCCGAAAGTACCTGTTTTCGTTGTGAGAGAACACCAATTCACCGCAGGTCACATTTGAATCGAACATTTGTTCGGTCATCTCGAGACATTCCTCTCGCGTTTCGGAGCACTTTGATAAGTTGATGGCTAGGGATGCGATATCACTGAAAGACACTTTTACAAGGTCCGGATGACCTAACTCACTGATCGAAATTCACGCATTTCTTGAAGTGTCTCCTGGTGTCTGATAACAGAACTCTCAGTTGCAATGGACCGTATTCCTGGCACCTGTCGGCAATATATTCACAATCATCACATCCATGTTCGCATAACCGCTTCATCCCAACAAACGTCTTCATATAGTCACCTGAAAAACGAATTGTGGTTTTCGTTGCGAGACCCATCTAACTTACGATTTCTGAAGAGTAATTCGTGAAGTCTTTCATGAAGAATGTTTTTGTTTTCTGAGCTGATATCATCAACTTCATCGATAATCAGATTGCAAACTTTCACTTTTGCTACGTGATTCAAAAAACTGAAAAAGTTCCTATGTATCTTCTGGAATGTCATCAAACTCACTTCAAAAAAGCCTTCCTCTTTCGAAAATAACCAATGAACTGTTCAATTTTACCTTTATGATATCCGTATTATCATAGTTCCTCTGATAAACCGAAACTTCCAAGTTCTCGTATTTTTTCCGAAAACGGCGCAAAACAACCGAATTGAAGGCTCTGTTCAGTGTCTGGAAATAGGGTTTGAAAAAATCAATAAATGAAACGAAACTTACTCGGAGTTTGACGAAAAATTGTGTGTTAGAAAATTCTTCAAATACACCAACAAAAGGTGCAGCCCAAAACTCATTTTTCATTCGGTATTCATAAAATGTCATGATTTTGCCAACAAGTAAACGATTACTGAACACAAAATCAGAAGGTTTTGGTTGGGAATCCATTTTGAATTGGGTGCACAATGAGAAGGTTCTGAGCGAGAGGACGACTGCACGACCACACACAGTAATGGGTCACTCGATCGATCGACCCATCTCTGTGTGTGGTTGTGCAGTCGTCCTCTCGTTCAGAACCTTCTCATTGTGCACCCAATTCAACATGGATTCCCAACCGAAACCTTCTAGTTTTGTGTTCAGTAATCGTTTACTTGTTGGCAAAATTATGAATTTCCATCACATAAAAATTGGTCCTCCTTCTGGATATGAGGAAGAGTTTTGGGAATTAACTGAAGATGGAAAAGGTTTTGTTGAAAAATTTGAAGAATTCTCTAAAACACGATTTTTCGTCAAACTCCGAGTAAGTTTTGTTTCATTTATTGATTTTTTTCAAACCCTATTTCCAGACACTGAACAGAGCCTTCAATTCGGTTGTTTTGCGCCGTTTTCGGAAAAAATACGAGAACTTGGAAGTTTCGGTTTATCAGAGGAACTATGATAATACGGATATCATAAAGGTAAAATTGAACAGTTCATTGGTTATTTTCGAAAGAGGAAGGCTTTTTTTGAAGTGAGTTTGATGACATTCCAGAAGATACATAGGAACTTTTTTCAGTTTTTTGGATCAAGTAGCAAAAGTGAAAGTTTGCAGTTTGATTATCAATAAAGTTGATGATATCAGCTCAGAAAACAAAAACATTCTTCATGAAAATCTTCACGAGTTACTCTACAGAAACCGTAAGTTATATGGGTCTCGCAACGAAAAGTACAATCCATTTTTCAGGTGACTACATGAAGACGTTCTTTAGAATGAAGCAGTTATGTGAACATGGATGCGTCTATTGTGAATACATTGTGGATAGATGTCAGGAATACGGTCCATTGCAACTGAGAGTTCTGTTATCAGACACCAGGAGATACTTCAAGAGATGCGTGAATTTCGATTAGTGAGTTAGGTGATCCGGACTTTGTAAAAGTGTCTTTCAGTGATATCGCATCCCTAGCCATCAACTTATCAAAGTGCTCCGAATCGCGAGAGGAATGTCTCGAGATGACCGAACAAATGTTCGATTCAAATGTGACATGCGATGAATTGGTGTTGAGCCTCTTCGAAAAAAGTTATTTTGGCTCTCCAGCCGAAGAAGTCTCGTGTCCGTGGGAACTCGTGCAGACGATGTTGAAGAATTGGAAGGTGAAGACTATCAATTTGAAATTCGAGACCGTTCCCCAAGGCAGGGTCGGCGATTCTCAAGAGTGGACTGATATCGGCCATTTTACAAAGTTCAACTGGCAATTTCCACGGGATAACGGAACGGAGCTGGTCTCAAAGGTCCGACTTCAGAATGTGAGGATCGATTTGGATCAATCGAACACGTTAGGTTCCTATATATTTTGCTTATGGAGATCATACGAAGAAATCGCAGAGAACTTTCTCTCTTCTGTTCGACAAATGTTTCCCTCAGACAGATATAAAATAGTTCAGCATTGGTTAAACTTGAACCCAATCGAAGACATTATAAATCAATCATACCACTTCATCTGGATAGATGAGCCAACCGATCTCAATCTGGATATTGCGATTTTCTCCTACGAGAGAGATAGAACTGATCTGATTGATTCATTTTTCGAAAATCGCCAATTGACAGTTACCGAAACCGAGTGGTCCGAACGAGTTGCTCAGTTTCCTCCCGGCTATCCATTCGAATCTTTTAACGTCAAGAAGGGGTACAGTATCCGAGTTGAAGATCCGATCAATAACTGTGTTATCAATTATGATGTCTTCATGTATAAATAAAGTGATTATTGCCTGAATTGTGTATCAAAAGCAAATAAAGCCATCCACTGCTAAAAATAAAGCCATCCACTGCTAAAACTTTGTCCAGAACCCACTTCCGCTTTCGTGGTGAGACCCATCAGGTGACTATTCCCTTTTTCACATTGAAAACACTGATTTCTAGAGGAATCTGGCATTCATTTCCGTTCGTTTTACGTGTATGAAAAATTACATTGAATCAGATACAAATCAATAAAATCTACATCGAAATCCTGTTGACAAATAGTTCTCACCGAGCTAATATTCACCATGAGAAAAAAGAGAAAAAGGGGGCGGGATTAGGGGAGGGGGAGAAAGTACAGAAGACACAATGGGACTTTGCTGAAGTCATTCACAAGACTTACCAACTCATCTGGAAAGACGAGCCGACCAATCTGAATCTGTATGTTGCACTGTTTTCAATGAACATCGTAGAGGATCTTCTTGTTGAAACAGTTCATGAAGGACGCCAATTGACAGTTACCCGGAACGAGTGGTCCGAACGAGTTGTTCAGTTCTCTTCCGGCTATCCATTTGAATCGTTCGACCCGAATATGTGGACAGGGTACAGTATCCGAGTTGCCGATCCGAAGACAAGTTGTCAAGTCAATTATGACATTTTTCATGATTCGTGAAGAACACATGAAGAAGACTTCTACCGTACCCCTCATCTTCGTTTTATTCTGTTTCTTTTTTTATATTGCAAACAATGAAATGGTTATTCAATTGAATTAATTTTGATATTCGACTACACGACTAGACACAGGAACGGATGAGACAAGCTTTTCTCATAACTTTTCTCATAACTTTTGAGACACAATTCAGGCAATAATCTCTTTATTAAAAAATAAAAACATCATAAGTGATAACACAGTTATTGATCGGATCTTCAACTCGGATACTGTACCCCTTCTTGACGTCGAAAGATTCGAATGGATAGCCGGGTGGGAACTGAACAACTCGTTCGGACCACTCGTTCCGGGTGACTGTCAATCGGCGACCTTGGAAAAATGGCTTAATGTAATGAGTGGAATCTCCATAGTATGAGAACATTGCAACGTCCAGATTGAGATCGGTTGGATCATCTTTCCAAATGAGTGGAAAAGTCTTGTGAATGATTCCGGTGATATCGGAGAAGAGATCCCATTCTGATACATTCCCTGAAGAAACTTCTCTGGGAAGAACGATTTGATATCTTTCCGAGGGAAACATTCTTCTTGCAGACGAGAAAAAGTTGCTGGCTGGGTCTCTATCGGTTTCACTGTCAGAACTGAATAGAAACCCCGTTAGCCTGTCAGAAATCTCCAAATCGATCCTGACGTTTTGCAATCGGACATCCGAAACCAACCTCGGATCATTGATCCTCGGAAATTTCCAGATGAACCCGGTGAAATACCTGACGTCTTCCCATCGCGTTCTGAAGCATCGGTCGAAATTCGAAAGATTCACACTGACTGTCTTCACTTTCCAGTTCTTCATCATTATTTGCACAAGTTCCCATGGAAGATAGCATTTAATGTCTGGATTGAAGGAGTACTGGCTCGAAATGAACGAGACTTCCAAGAGATTCAACACCAATTCATCGCAGGTCACATTCGAATCGAACATTTGTTCGGTCATCTCGAGACATTCCTTTCGCGATTCGGAGCACTTTGATAAGTTGATGGCTAGGGATGCGATATCACTGAAAGACACTTTTACAAAGTCCGGATCACCTAACTCACTGATCGAAATTCACGCATTTCTTGAAGTGTCTCCTGGTGTCTGATAACAGAACTCTCAGTTGCAATGGACCGTATTCCTGACACCTGTCGGCAATGTATTCACAATTGTCACATCCATGTTCGCATAACTGCTTCATTCTAAAGAACGTCTTCATGTAGTCACCTGAAAAATGGATTGTATTGTTTGTTGCGAGACCCATATAACTCACGGTGTCTGTAGAGTAATTCGTGAAGTCTTTCATGAAGAATGTTTTTGTTTTCTGAGCTGATATCATCAACTTCTTCGATAATCAAATTGCAAACTTTCACTTTTGCTACTTGATTCAAAAAACTGGAAAAGTTCCTATGTATCTTCTGGAATGTCATCGAACTCACTTCAAAAAAAGCCTTCCTCTTTCGAAAATAACCAATGAACTGTTCAGTTGTATCTTTCTCACATCAGTACCTTGATAGTTCTTCTGATAAACCGAAACTTCCAAGTTCTCATATTCTTTCCGAAAACGCTGCAAAACAACCGCATTAAAGGCTCTGTTCAGTGTCTGAAAATCGGGTTTGAAAAATTCGATAAATGAAACAAAACTTACTCGGAGTTTGACGAAAAATCGTGTTTTAGAGAAGTCTTCCAGTTTTTCAACAAAACTTTCTGCAGCTTCAGTTTGATTCCAAGATTCCTCTTCATATTCACAGTTAGGATCAGTTTCAAATTGATAGAAATCCATAATTTTGCCAACAAGTAAACGATTACTGAACACAAAATCAGAAGGTTTCGGATAGGAATCCATGTTGAATTGGGTACACAATGAGAAGGCTCTGAACGAGAAGACGACTGCACGACCACACACAGGAATGGGTCGATCGATCGATACCAGGGGGCAAGAGCGGATGGGACGGGGGATGCATCGGGGAAGACGCCTCTACAGCAGCTTTATGTCACTTTCCATACACCCGAAATGAAGGAATAAAAATGATTTTACAAGTCAAAAGAATCTTCAGACACGTCTTCAGCGAAAGAGTCTTCTTCATTTTGAAGAATCCCATGAACATTGGTATCGATCGATCCGTGTCTCGTCGTCCTCCCACTCAGAATCTACTCATTGTGTACCATTTTACCCAATGAATTCCCAACCAGAACCCGCTGATTATGTGTTCAGGAATCATTTACTTGTTGGCAAAATAATGAAATTTTATGAGGTTAAAAACTCATTTGACACACGATTTTTGGTGAACCTTCGAGTGAGTTTCTCTCCATATTTCCATGTCCTCAACCTAATTTCCAGTTGCTCAACAAAACCATCAGTTCGATTATCTTGCAACGTTTCCGAAGAGAACATGTGAATGTGGAAGTTTGCGCGCATTGCGTAATATGCAATGATCTATCGGATCTTCCGAAAGTCCAATTGACTTGTTCGATGGGAATGTTTCCAGTGAGAGGTGGATACTTGGAGTGAGTTCAAGTATTATATTTATCAAGCGAAGTGGCCGCTGTGTCGATTTACGACGGATGCGACTCCCGCCACGATTGTGGGTTACGGTGTCACTCACTTTACATGTGCACCTTATTTTCAATGAAATTCAGACCCGCGATTAGGCGCACATGTGAAGCTAGTGACACCGTAACCCACAATCGTGACGGGAGTCGCATCCACCGTAAATCGACACAGCGGCCACTTCGCTTGATAAATATTATACACAGCATAACACATTGATAGATTCCAGCTTTTTGAACCAAGTGGTGAAAGTGAAAATTTACAATTTTACAATTGATTATATTCGTATCAAATGTGAAGATAAGGAGGTTCTCCACGATAAGCTTCACAGATTACTCTTCAGAAACCGTTAGTCTCACTGAGGAAAAGACAAGGTTAAGCTTCATCATTTTAGGTGACTACATGAAGACGTTCTTTGGGATGAAGCAGTTATGCGAACATGGATGTGATGATTGTGAATACATTGCCGACAGATGCCAGGAATACGGTCCATTGCAACTGAGAGTTCTGTTATCAGACACCAGGAGACACTTCAAAAAAAGCATGAATTTTGATTAGTGAGTTAGGTCATCCGGGCCTTGTAAAAGTGTCTTTCAGTGATATCGCATCCCTAGCCATCAACTTATCAAAGTGCTCCGAATCACAAGAGGAATGTCTCGAGATGACCGAACAAATGTTCGATTCTAACGTCTCTTGTGATAATTTGGTGTTGAACCTCTTCGAAAACAGGTACATCCTAAACCATCAGCAGCCTTCCAGTAGGACGAACTTGCTCCCGTGGGAACTCGTGCAGACAATATTGAAGAATTGGGAGGTGAAGACTGTCGAATTGAATCTCTTCCGCGTCGACGACCACCATTCCGAAACATCCTGGCAAGACGTCGGGTATTTCACGGGATTCAACTGGAAATTTCCGCTTGAGAACGGCCCGCAGCTGGTTTCGAATGTCCGGCTGCAAAACGTGCGGATCGATTTGGAGAAAGCGTTATTTCTACAATATCATATATTTCTCCGCATCTCGAGACCCGACAGAATCACCGCCAACAACTTTTTCTCATCTGTAAGACGACTGTTTCCCTCGGAAAAGTACCAGATCGTTATGAATCGAGGCAAAGATCAATTTTATGGAAGAATACAATGGGACTTTGCTGAAGTCATTCACAAGACTTACCAACTCATCTGGAAAGACGAGCCGACCAATCTGAATCTGGATATTGCACTGTTTTCGATGAGCCTCGTGGAGGATCTTGTTGTTGAAACAGTTCATGAAGGACGCCAATTGACAGTTACCCGGAACGAGTGGTCCGAACGAGTTGTTCAGTTCTCTTCCTGTTATCCATTCGAATCGTCCAACCTGAATATGTTGACAGGATACAGTATCCGAGTTGCCGATCCGAAGACAAATTGTCAAGTCAATTATGACATTTTTCATGATTTATGAAAAACCAACATGAAGAAGAATTCTACCGCACCTCTAACATGTTTTCTATTTTGTTTCTCTGGCTCGGGGATGGATACAGTTACTTCTGGGAAGACACCTCTCCGGGTAGATTTATTGATTTTTATTGATTCAATGTAAACTTTTTGATACTCGTAAAACGAACGGAAATAAATAAATAAATAAGCTCTAGAGTCTAGACTCTCGAATATGAACTAATGACTCAAAAAACAAAATGATTTCCGCCTCTCATCCACCACAAACATCTCATCAATTCCGACATAATGATTCGGGCGAAGACTGGAAACTTCGAAGGCGATCTGGAAAACAGATGTGATGAAATTGTGCTCCAATGAATACTCACATAATCATATCTGCCAGCTGGTACATTCAAACTTTCCCTGAACCATCTTCGCGAGTTTCTTGTCAGTTTTGGAGCTTCATAAGCGACCAATTCGTCGCCATGCTCTTTTTTTAGAAGGGCTTGGAATCGGCTGGATTTATCGGCCTGGAAGTCATGTTACAACGCAAATTACTGTAGCTTTCGCTGCGAGACCCGTGCGCGCCAATTTGAAACTTTGACTCACTTTATAGTACGAAAAGACAATTGTAACCGCCTTATCGACAGTAAACGAAGGTGTCTGAAGCCTGGACTTCATCTGAGGCCCCGATACATAAGCATAAGAGCCTTCTGCATTGAACGGAAGCGAAGAAGCATCCCCGCGAATCCCTGTCAGTGGATTCCCGACCGGACCAGTTCCGATGCTCCAGTCGGATTGCAAAGCCATGTTGGAGCACGGCTCGGATTCGTTGAAAGAGCACATGATGGCTTCGCAGACTGTCGAAACGGGCGTTTCTTCGATGTCGTTGGATTCAGTGTTGATGATGTGGCTTTCGGTGGATTCAGGGCCGCGAAGTTTGATCTGGAAGGAGGCTGGTCTTGAAGCGAACTAGAAACATTGCTATGGGTCCGGTCCCGTAGAGGAGTGCACTGTGGTTTCGTGGCAAGACCCATCGGTTGGGTCTCGGCACGAAAACCACCACAGGCACAAGAAAGTTTTCGTGGTGAGACCCAAGATGAGCCAATTTCGGTTTCATCACGAAACGTTTGCTGGCACAGTACTCTGGCAACAGATAACAGGATAACTTGGGTCTTATCACAAAAATGACTTTAACTTTTCAAAAGGAAGGTTACTGTAGCTTCAAAGCTAACTGTTTTCGCGACGAGACCCATCAATTCTGGAAATGTAGCTTTTTGGGTCTCGACACGAAAACCGCCGCAGGCACAAGAAAGGTTACTGTAGCCTGGAAGATACAATGTTTTCGTGGTGAGACCCGATATGAGTCGCCACTTTTTACAAGAAAGTTACTGTAGCTTTACCCATAACTATCCTTCGTTGCGAGACCCATCTCTTACCATGGAATTCATGATCCCGTCGGGTTTGGGTGTGAACTCGAACAAGCCTGTCCTCGCGCCTTTTCCCTTCGGCACTCCCAACTGGATTTCCATCGGAGGAACATTTGCAAACGCGTGGAAAGTCTCCCCCTCTGATTCTCTTTTCACAGTGACATGGGGGTCGAATTCATCTTTCGATTCGGCCAGAGGGATTAGGGGAATGGATTCGGAGGAGGATTTCTGAAGCAATCGATAACTTGATCGGTTCGATAATCACTTACAGATCGATAATCAAAGGAAGCTTTCTCTTCAGTTGAGCACATTTTCGCGTAGTATTCGATAGAGTCAATGATTGCGAAACCACCTGATCAGTTAGCACTTATCACTTATCAATTTCAACTATCACTCACCCTTCAAATTATCCGAATTGAACGTAAAGTGATCCGCAATGATATAAATCTGAAACGGAACCGGTCCCTGCTCGGGGATGTTGATAAACACTGGTCCTGGATCATTCTTCTCAATTGCCGAGCTGAAAGTTCTGGAATTTGAACTTCTACAGTAACCCATTGGGTCACTTGCCTGCAGAAGTCAAAGTCCGGATAGACTTTTGACATTTTCTTCACACACACTTTCAGCTGGACTTCTGGGGATGTCCAGTACCTGAAAAACTTCGTTCCGTTCCGGTTCCCCCCAATCCCCCTTTCTCACTTGAATCGAATCTCGCCGTCTCCGATTTGACACCCGATCTGATCCGACACCAGCACCGCCTTGATCGTCGGGAACTGGACCATGTCGGTGGCGGCGATTGCATATTGTCCCTCTGGCAACACGTTCGTCGCCGTCGCCACCGCCAGTCTCGCCTGATCCAACTCTCCGGATCCTTGATACCAATCCAGCTCGTCGACAAACATCCCATCCACATTCCTCCACCGACACGTCTCATCAAACTCGGAACAGTTGAGCTCACTTGAATCAAGGATCGGCGGGGAGGACTGTGCTCCTAGAGCTGAAGGGGGAAGGTGTGCGGGAAGAATGGGGAGGGGGACTTACAAACAGACATCTCCTTGTTGGACTTGGCCACTCCGTTCGGAATCGAGAAGTGTGTGTTCTTCTCGCCGCGTGCTCGAACACTTGAAGGGAACAAGTTGTTGTTGGTTACCGAAGGCCTGGAGAGTTCTGAGGAACCTGGAACAATTGACTTCTGATGCCTAGAATCCCAGAAAAGCTTCAAAAGTTCAGGTTCTCGTGTGAAGCTATTAGTAGAAGGGCGTCCATTTTCACCATTTTTCGACGATTTTTTTCACCATTTCAAAATTTTTTTTGGCAACTTTGTTCAACTACAAATATGTTTTTAACATTTTTATCTAACCGGAAAAATTTATTTTGGGATAAGGAAAATTCGCCTGAACAGTTTGCTATCAAGCAGACGTCACCCAGTTTTCACCATTTTTCGAAGATTTTTTTTTTCAATGTTTCACAAATTTTTTTGGCAATTTTGTTTAACTACAAAATTTTTTTTGACATCTTTTATCTAACAAAAAAAATTATTTGAAAGCTGGGAAAAATCTCTTTGGCAGTTTTCTGTCAAGTTCAATTCTGCGATGCCATCCAATTTTCATGATTTTTCGACGATTTTTTTCAATGTTTCAAAAAATTTATTGGCAATTTTGGTTAACTAGAAAATTGATTTTGACACCTTTTTTTAACTTGAAAAATTTTGTTTTGGAATAAAAAAATTTGTTTAGATGGTTTTCTGTCAAGTCAAACTTTGTCGAGGGCACCCCCAGGACCCTATAACAGAAGAGGATCAGAAGTGGCCTTCTGAAGCTCTAGAATCCTCAGAATCTTTGATTCAGAATCTCCCAACGTCTTCCAAAAACCCAGAAGACCATGGCTTCTGATTCTTGAAAACTCCAGAAGGAAATTCAGAATCCTCCAACTCACCTGCTGACGACGACACCCCCAGCATTGTCGGTGACACCAGAAGACTTTCCCTTCCGAATGGAGTGCAGGATTCTGAAATTCAAACTTGGGATTCTGATTCAAATTTTGATTCTCCCGAATCTTACCAGTCCCACCAACAAAAACAAGCAGCAGAGGAATAAGACGGATGTTCATTGTTCCTGCAAGAAGCGTGCTCTCTTCTTCCTTGTTTATACGGAGAAAGTGAGAAGAAAAACAGAAAACAGGGGGGACACGGTGGCCCAGATAAAGAGAGAATGTGATCCACTTTTTGACGCCTGGCCACGCCCCTATTGTTGCGCAACAAGTGCGCACGAATTCGACAAGTGGACAGACATGGAGACTTTTGTGACGGCGGGAAGTTGAGAGGGTTTCGAAGTGAATGTGAGAGTCAGTTTTGCATAAGGAACAAGTTGGGGAGAGAATTGGGATGTATCGGTTATGATTCAGGGTTTCTGAAGTTTCAACGTTTTCTGAAGACATTATCCAGGAGTGTTTTGGGATTCAGAAGACATCCGAATCCGTAACGGCTTCTGAGTTATCCTCCAGGAGACCTGAAGAGTGGCCTCCTGAATCTTTGCCTAATTCCTAACAGTAATTTTCAAGAATCGGGATTCAGAATATGTGACTGGAAAGCTCCAGAAGTTTTGTGACTTCTGAATCCTTAACATCTGCTGAATCATCCTCCAGGAGACCTGAAGACTGGCCTCCCGAATCTTTGCCCGATTCCTAACAGTAACATTCAAGAATCGGGATTCAGAAGACGTCGCTGGAGAAGCCGTCACATCTTCTGATTCTTGTTCCAGAAGACGGTATTCTGGAATTTTTCAAGATTCAATACAGTAGCCTTCTGAAAGTCACGAACGAGCTCTAGAAGATCCAGAAGTATAGGGTCCCAGGATCATCAGAGAAGCTGTATAAAACAGATTCAGAACAGTTTTTCTCCATGACAATCGTGAAAAAAAGAAGCGGAAGGGATGAAAAAGCTTTGTGTGTGGACACAAAAACGAGCGGTTTATGCAATGCCCATCGTCGGGGGTTTACACAATATCCGTCCACTTCAGAATCCTCCCCCCGACTGGAAACCGTTTCTTGTATTTGTCCTCCTCTTTTTTCCGTCTATTTATGTCCCGTTTCACGCGAAAAAAAGAAAAAGTTCCAAAAAACAAAAGATTTTCCAAAAACGTGAAAAACTAGGCGATCGGCACGTGTTGATAAGATCAGCAAAGGTCAATCTGTCGACGAGAAGCCGATAAAGGCTTCAGTTTGTTGAATTTTCTTCGGAAAACGCTCCACTTAAGGTGAGTTCTTCTGGAGTTTTCGAAGATTCTGGAAAATGTTTCAGTACGGGCACAATTAAAGAAACTGAAATGTCGAGTAGGAATGCGACGAGTTTTGTGGATAACACTCTGACTAGCTCAGGTATGTGGGGAGTTATCAGTGGGGCGCGCTTGCAAAGCCAGCGAATTCCACGTGGAGTTCAAAAACTGAAGGTTTTTTTTGAGTTACAGTAGGCCAAACAGTGCGCGCGCCGCGCACTCAAATTCCACGTGGAGTCCAAAATTCAAATGGGTTGTTGAGCTACAGTAATCCGTGCGCCGCTTGCGAAACGTGGCAATTTTTCAAATTTTTTTTTTTGAAAATGCGCACTTACCAACACTATCAGTTCCACGTGGCCTCTTATCAGCCCCGATTCTCTTATTGCAATAGAGCGCACTTGCCAACTCATCAAATTATGAAATTTCAAATTCCACGTGGAGTACGAAGCTACAGTAATCTGCGGGCGCGCCTTGCAAGTTTGCCAGCGTTATCAGTTATCAGTTATCGGCTATCAGTTCCACGTGGAACCTCTTAACAGACGGATTTGAGTCTTCAAGTTCCACGTGGAACTGTTTATCAGATGTTATCAGAAGGGCTTTTTTGAACAGTAACCCCAAGAGACTTTGCGCTTTTGCAAATGCTAACAGTTCCACGTGCGGCCCCTTCTCACCCCTGCCACGTGTCCCCCATTCATTTCCACGTCTTCCAGGGATCTCCGGCTCGGGCTCAATGTCTCCTCCGATAAGCTCTCGCCCTGCCTCTGGGCAGGTCTCCCCGCTCTCCTCCAACGGATCCGTCTCGCCGCCACTCGACGAACGTGGCTCGGTGTCGTACAACTCGGACTCGCCGCGTGACCTCAGTCCGCTTCTCCTTTCGGTTAGTTTTCCCTGAGATGTCTGAGAATCAATGGCTTCAATGGGTTTCAGGAGCTGGCGTGTCTGAACATGCGCGAAGTCGTCGCGAGACCCGGACTCGGAACTGTCGGTCGCCAGATTCCGGTCAAGTCGAACTTCTTCTCGGTGGACCTCAAGAATCCGAAGATGGTCGTCATCCAATACCACGTCGAGGTGCATCATCCGGGATGCAGAAAACTTGACAAGTGAGTGGAAAGCATGATACCTTCTTGAATCTTGAACCCGTTTTCAGGGACGAGATGCGTATCATCTTCTGGAAGGCTGTCTCCGACCACCCGGACATCTTCCACAACAAGTACGCCTTGGCCTACGACGGTGCCCACCAGCTCTACACGGTGGCCCGTCTCGAGTTCCCCGACGACAAGGGATCGGTGCGTCTTGACTGCGAAGCGAGCCTTCCGAAGGACAACCGTGACCGCACCCGCTGTGCCATCTCGATCCAGAACGTCGGACCGGTGCTTCTGGAAATGCAGCGCACCCGCACCAACAACCTGGATGAGCGTGTCCTCACTCCGATCCAGATCCTCGACATCATCTGCCGTCAGTCGTTGACGTGTCCTCTTCTGAAGAACTCGTCCAACTTCTACACCTGGAAGTCGTCGTGCTACCGTATCCCAACGGCTGCCGGACAGGCTCTCGACCTCGAGGGCGGCAAGGAAATGTGGACGGGCTTCTTCTCGAGCGCCCACATTGCCAGCAACTACCGTCCGCTTCTCAACATTGACGTCGCCCACACGGCCTTCTACAAGGCGCGCATCTCGGTGCTGCAGTTCATGTGTGACGTGCTCAACGAGAGAACCGTCAAGCCCAACCGCAACCAGCAACAACGCGGTGGACCCGGCGGACCCGGAGGATACCGTGGAGGACGTGGCGGACGTGGCGGATCCTATGGAAACTTTGGAAATCGTGGTGGACCACCGGGTCGTGACGACTTTGGAGGACTCACCTTCACCATGGACACGTTGGGTCGCGAGACTCAGCTGTCGAGCTTCGAAACGAGAATCTTTGGAGACGCGATCCGTGGAATGAAGATCCGTGCCACTCACCGCCCGAATGCCATCCGTGTCTACAAGGTCAACAGCCTTCAGCTTCCAGCTGATAAGCTCATGTAAGTCTCTTCTCTTATCAGTGATTTGAGTTTACATTAGCTAACACAATGTTATATTTCCAGGTTCCAAGGAGTCGACGAAGAAGGTCGCCAAGTGGTCTGCTCGGTCGCTGACTACTTCTCTGAGAAGTACGGACCTCTCAAGTTCCCGAAGCTTCCGTGTCTCCACGTCGGCCCGCCCACCCGCAACATCTTCCTTCCGATGGAACACTGTCTCATTGATTCCCCGCAGAAGTACAACAAGAAGATGACGGAGAAGCAGACGAGCGCCATCATCAAGGCCGCCGCTGTCGACGCGACCCAACGGGAAGAACGCATCAAGCAACTGGCTGCCCAGGCCTCTTTCGGAACCGACCCATTCCTCAAGGAGTTCGGAGTCGCCGTCTCTTCCCAGATGATTGAAACGGTTGCCCGTGTCATCCAGCCACCGCCCATCATGTTCGGAGGCAATAACCGTTCAGTCAACCCGGTGGTGTTCCCGAAGGACGGTTCCTGGTCCATGGACCATCAGACCCTCTACATGCCAGCCACGTGCCGCAGCTACTCCATGATCGCCCTCGTCGATCCCCGTGATCAGTCGAACCTCCAGGCGTTCTGTCAGGCTCTCACCATGAAGGCTACCGCCATGGGAATGAACTTCCCGCGCTGGCCGGATCTCGTCAAGTACGGTCGTTCCAAGGAAGACGTGTGCACCCTGTTCACGGAGATTGCCGACGAGTACCGTGTCACCAGCACCGTCTGCGATTGTGTCATTGTCGTGCTCCAGGCCAAGAACTCGGACATTTACAGTAAGCTTCTAGAACATTCCTGTTAACGAATCCTGTTCCAGTGACCGTCAAGGAGCAATCGGACATTGTCCACGGAATCATGTCCCAATGCGTCCTCATGAAGAACGTCTCCCGTCCGACTCCAGCCACGTGTGCCAACATTGTGCTCAAGCTGAACATGAAGATGGGCGGTATCAACAGTCGCATCGTCGCCGATCAGATCACCAACAAGTACCTCGTCGACCAGCCAACCATGGTCGTCGGAATCGACGTCACCCATCCGACACAAGCCGAGATGCGCATGAACATGCCGTCGGTCGCTGCGATCGTCGCCAACGTCGACTTGCTTCCGCAGTCGTACGGAGCCAATGTGAAGGTTCAGAAGAAGTGCCGCGAGTCGGTTGTCTACTTGTTGGACGCGATTCGCGAGAGAATCATCACCTTCTACAGGTACAGTAATTCTTTTTAGTTTTTTGACAATCTGATTTTCCAGACACACGAAGCAAAAGCCGGCGCGCATCATCGTCTACCGTGACGGTGTCTCCGAGGGACAGTTCTCCGAGGTGCTCCGCGAGGAGATCCAATCGATCCGTACCGCGTGTCTGGCCATTGCCGAGGACTTCCGCCCGCCCATCACCTACATCGTCGTCCAGAAGAGACACCACGCCCGCATCTTCTGCAAGTTCCCCAACGACATGGTCGGCAAGGCCAAGAACGTTCCCCCCGGCACCACCGTCGACACTGGCATCGTGTCGCCCGAAGGCTTCGACTTCTACCTCTGCTCGCACTACGGAGTCCAGGGAACCTCTCGCCCTGCTCGCTACCACGTGCTTCTCGACGAGTGCAAGTTCACTGCCGATGAGATCCAGAGCATCACGTACGGAATGTGCCACACCTATGGTCGCTGCACTCGTTCCGTGTCGATCCCGACGCCCGTCTACTACGCCGACCTCGTCGCTACTCGTGCCCGCTGTCACGTCAAGAGAAAGCTCGGACTGGCCGACTCGACCGACTGTGACACCAACTCGCTCTCCTCATCGCTGGCTTCTCTGCTCAACGTGAAGACTTCTTGCGGAAAGGGAAAGAAGTCGCAGGCGTCGAGCGTCGATGAAGACAGTGAGATTATCGATTGATTATCGATTTCTAACTTTCTCTTTTCAGCTTCGACCATCCCGGACGGATCTTCGGATCAAGTTCTTCAGGACTGCGTCTCGGTCGCCGGAGACTTCAAGAGCCGCATGTACTTCATCTGAGAATCCCCGCATAGTGATAACCATCGTATTGAATAATGTCCTTTTTTGTAAAGTTTTTGTAAATAAAGTAATGGACGGTATCACCTAACGACGCTCCGCAGTGGGTCCTTGTTTAGCACCTGTAGTGAACAACAACGGTTTCTTTCCAAATAACTTTGTTTTTACCGGTTGCGAAACGTTTCTAATGGAGAAAAGAACGTTTTGAAGTTAAAAAATTAGAAAAATAGCATTGAAAGTTGGTTTTGGAGATAAAGATTAGGAAGATCATTATATTCGAAAGACGAGATGAAGCTGTTCGTAATCCGTCACACGACGTCCTTATGGAAGCTCAGCCGCCACTTTTTCTTCTTCTCGCCCGATTTTGACTTGTCGCGGAGGGCACTCTTTGGCAGAATCGCCGCTTCTTTCGGTGGTTCTGTGTTGGCACGTTGGAGAGGAATTGGGCCACGGACTGATGAGGAGGAAGAGGAAGATGGGACAAGGAGGGTCGGGGAAGCACCGATCGGACGGTGGGTCAGGTGGAACGAGGCAAGGGATCTGGAAGATGTTGGTAGTGGGGTTACTGGTGTATTGGGAGGAAGCGCATTCTGACTGCATTCTCAATGGAGCGCGCTTCCATTCCATGAAGGTATGCTTTGTACATAAGCAAGTCCGCTCCACTGAGAATCTGTTTTCTCAATAGAGCGCATTTACATACAAAACTGTCCAAAAGCCGAAGATCTGTACTAGGGGAAATTTGCAATGGAGCGCGATTCCTTCTCATTCCAAATAGTTTATTTTTAGAAGCAAGTGCGCTCTAAGGAGACACTGCATTCTCAATGGAGCGCGTTTTCATTTCATGAAGTAATGCTTTGTAAGCAAGTGCGCTCTATTGAGAACCTGTTTTCTCAATTGAGCGCACTTACTTACAAGACTGTTCAAAAGCTGGGAATCTGTACTAGGGGCGATCCTTTTTCATTCCAACTAGTTTCTTTTCCATAGCAAGTGCGCTCTATTGAGGTCTGTCATTCTGTTCTCAATGGAGCGTGTTTACTTCAAGCTATGTCTCTCCTGACATTTTTTCCATTCTCAATAGAGCGCATTTCCGTTCCTTCTCTTACCTCGACGTGTCATTGACCATATTCAAGGATCGGAGCGACATCGTGTCATTCGTGGTGCTTCTCGCCTGCAAAACCCGTCTCTTCGGCTTCTCCGAACCCGCCAATTAAGCCCCCTTACCGACAGATTGCAGGATGCGAGTGAGTGCCTGTCATCTTGGCTCATACTCATCATCATCTCGTCATACAGCTCCTGCCAGATGACGTCCGGAACCTTGCATCCGGGCAGCGGTTCGATGATCTTGCAAGAGACTTTTCCGCGCAACTGAAGATTTTAGGATTTCGGATTCAGCTCCCCACTTTTCTAATTCTCTAAATTCTCGCCGAAAAAGTTTTGTTTGGTTTCTCGGTCACATCGAATGCGACACACCGAGAATAGGTGATAAATGGTCCCAGTGGGAGAGCTCGCGACGCGGCTCTCGGAGCAAGGGAGCTCATCAAATGAACATGACACTCTGGGTTTGGGAAAGAGAAAGAGAGAGTACCTTCTGCTCGAGATCGATGAGCTGCTGGAAGAAGCCGACGTTCGGACAGACGATGTTACGGGCGAGTTGGACCGCTTTGTACGAGTCGTGCAGCGTTTTTCTGGAATAGTTGGGAGTTTTGAATGACGTGGAGGGGAATCAGAATTCAGGTTTTAGGCTCCATGGACTAAAAATGGGTCAAACTGGAGTTCGCATTCAAAATTTCAAATTGGCACGCGCGATATCTCGCAGCGAAGTTTGCGTGATTTTCGCTAGAAAACACAAGGAAATCTGCAAGTCTTACTGTAGCGTTCGCTGCGAGATATCCAGCGCCAATTTGAAATTTCATTTGGGAATTGAAGTTCTGACCAATTTTCGTGATGAAAATGACAAAATCAGAGCTCAAATGATCAATTCCATGTGCGCTCCATTGAGAAGTTAGAAACCGCGCTCTAATGACAGTCTCCTTTTTGCGGAACAAACTGTTCAAATTAGAGCTGATTGTGAAACAGTTCATTTCTAGCCAAGTTACAGATGTTCTAGAGCGCTCTAATGACAATCTCTAAACTGTTTGGCGGGAATTCAAACTTTTCAAATAAACCCAAAAGACCATACTTCTCGTGCTGCATGACATAAGCAATGGCGAACGTAGCGGATCTGGAGATGCCCATGGCGCAGAGCAAGAGAGCCCTTCCGGCTCCCTTCCGAGCCTCCTCGATTTCCTGAAACACACACCGATTACTCCAACTCCTTCCATTCATTTCGAACCTTGTACACATTCGCCCAGTGAGCCGTCAAATCGGTCGTTTCGTTGTCTTGTAGTGGTAGATGCACCACTTTCATGTGAGCCGGAGCCGAGAGTCGGAAGCCCGGAATGAGGTTGATGCAGACGCAGAAGCGGGCTGAAATGGGAGAGTTCGAGGCGTCATAGCGAGCGCTACAGTAAGATTTGCAGTGTTTACTTATAAGATTACTGTAGCTTTCGCTTCGAGATATCATACGCGCCAATTTGAAATTCCCCTATACGTTGCAATAAATTGAGCACGTGACGGGCTCCTTTCTCGCCTACTTCCTGACCAGTTATCCCTTCGTCAGCCCTCCAGAATCCCTCTCTTTTTATGGTTCTTCCCGTTTTATAGCTCAAACTAAAGTTTTCGCACTTTTCTCACCAATCCTTCACTCTTTCGGGTCTCGCCACGATTTCTAGCTACCGTACCCCTGATTTCCCCAATTTCCAGACTCACAAAGCACTCTTGGCGACAGCGCCGCCAGCCCCGAAACATAGAGAAACGGCCGAATCTGCGAGCATTGTCGCTGCTCCCGATTGATGATTCGTCGCGACGTCATCTTGTTTCTTCTGATTCTTCCCGTGCTCGCCACGTCACTCCGATGCTACAGTTGCTCGTTTTCCTTCAATGAAATGTACGATCCGGAGCACAGGTCTGAGTGATAAGAGATGATAAGGTGATAAGAAAGAGTTCAGAGATGCATGGTGTGCGAACGAGTCATTAGTACAGTTCGAGCCAGATGAAACTGCAAAGATTTGTGCGCCATGGGAAAAGTTTTGTGTGGTGAGTGAATTTTAAAATTCAAAAAATTCAAATTTCCCGTCAGACCGCTGTTAACACTATCAACAAAGCGTTCACAAGTGTGAGCCGCGGATGCGGGGAGCGATGTTCGGAACTCTGCGAATCGATCGGATATGGTCAAGACCAGGTACGAGGGTCCCGTGTGGAAAGTGTACACTTCTGCGTGAAATATGAGTTTTCTTATGAATTCGTGATGATGACGTGGCAAAATGGGTGCGAAGACGAAAACAAGGGGGAGGGCGTGTAAGTGTTGTACACATCCGCTCTTTCGCGAAACTCCACCCACTTTTTTTTGGTTTTCTGGGTGTAGTGGTTACGTGGAAAAGAAGCGGAAAAGAAAGACAAAAAGAGGAGGAATAGAGACAGAAACTCGATATGGAAGAAGCTGCGAGAAAAATGGCTTTGTATAGGCGAAAGAAGGGCACAGGTGTGCGGTCGAATGAGCAGAAGAGGTGTGTGAATCGGTGAAAAGGTGCGGGGACACAATGGCCTTGTGGGGGAGGAGGTTGGTTCCGGAATTCAAGGAAATTGACTTCTGAACGAGAAGAAGGACCTCCCGAGAGAAGAAGATGCATGTTTCATTGAGTTGTACGAAATTGGAAACGAGCGGGACACCGGTGCGGGCCGCGCTCGCGTGACGTCGTTACGCGAGCCCATTTATTTGCTCAAGCTTTTCGAAAAGGTCCTTTTTCGGCGAATTGGGTGTTGAAATGGATATTTTTCAGGAAAAACACATTAATTTGTTTTTGTTTTCTGGAAATTCAGCGGAATCCCGTCGAGAAACCGTCTTATTTGCTCATTTCGGCGAGATTAGTTTTCTACAGTAACCCAAAGACGCAGGGGCGCAAATCGTCATTGGGTCTCGCCACGAAAATGATTTCTGGCTGAAATACGGCTTTTGGACAATATTTTTAAAATTTTTTCTGATGAAAAAGGGTACAAAGGCATGTCTTCAATAATTTCTAACGAAATTCCAGCAGTTTTCACCGATTTTCAGTACAAAAACATGCATTTTTGGGTATTTTACCGCTTTCTACCAAAAACACCTCATTTTCATTGAGAATCGGTGGGAACTGCTGAAATTCGACTGTATGCACCCATTTCCATAAGAACAAGTGCCAAAACCTTGTCGAAAAGCCGTATTTCAGCCAGAAACCATTTTCGTGGCGAGACCCACGGCAATAATAACAGAATTTGAAGGGAAAACTGCGTTTTTTGGGTTCTGAACACGTGAGCTTCAACTCAAAATACTCAAAAACCGGAAATTGCAAAAATCCCTTTCGAATCACCTGCGTCACGAGCCAACTTCTATTCTGGTCGTTCCAGACTGAATCAGCCGACTCCGCCCACCTTTTATAGCCGTACTACTCTATGTTTTCGCCTAACTCGAACCATGTGTCGAGAAGCAACTCGCACTCGTAAAACATTTGATGGGCCCTCTTGCCGACGCGTCTGTTTGCAGGTTAACTGCGACGACTGCTGCGAGGAGGATCTGTGCAACTCCAACTTTTCGGTGCAGTACTACGAGGTACTGATGAGTCGACAGTACACCTCATGGACGACTCCATTGCCTGGCGAGGTAAGTGCGCTCTAAGGAGAAAATTGAAAGCATGGTTTTTCCAGGTGGAGTTCAACAGGAAGAATAAAATCAGATTCCCCTACTCCTCACCAGCGGCTTCCTATTATTACTATTATTATTATAACTTATTATTTATTCCGTTTCTTTTTTTCTCATTCTACTAGACGTTCCTTGTGTATAAGCAAAGCTCAATTATTAATAATGAATACTTGGGAAAAATAGAAGGAAAAAAACAAAGAGATGAGGAGAAGCCGGGGGAAATATGATCTTGGCGGCTGTCCCCGGTCAGATAAATTTTTTGAGACAATGGGCGGTCTGGAGAGAGTGTTTTTGTTCAGAATGAGTTCAAAATTAGAGTTAAGGATTACGGTAAGCAATGCTTGTACGCAAACACCGTGACTTCATTTTCAGTGGGCAGGAATATTGGAATTTAAAGGCGCATCGGCGAATTGGCGAACTTTTGCAGTTTGCAAACACAAATTCGCCCTCTAAATCGAGCATTTTATCCCAAAAAGAGCCCCCATAAAAGTGGTAAAAACTGCGAGAGGCCATTATTCGAATCAAGCCTTCTCTCGCTCGGAACAAACAAAGATGGGATGGGTTTGATGTGGGCTCCGCGGCTCTGCACCCGTTTTTATCGAAATAAAATCTTAATGTCACTTGGTGCGCGACACCTCCCCGGGGACAAGCTCTTGATTCGTTTTGTGCTCCAGTCCCGTGTACCGCGTTTCGTGTCGCGCCCCACTGCTCATTTATCTTGGTCGCCTCGTTATTTTCCGCCGCCGCCACCACATCTGGCCTTTGATTTTCTTTTCTTGCTTCTCGGACCGCGAATCAATTCTTGTCAAGTTGAAGAACGGGACAAGTTGGGTCCGAAAAGTGTTTTGCGAGAGAGCGGGGAAGCGAGGGGTCCGATGACTTCCGGCGATTAGATGGGGGGGAAGTTTGGAGTGAGAAGAAAGGGGTTTCATGACACCTACGAGGAAAAAGAAAATGGGTTTTCCTTTTTTGTTGGCGAAAAAATTCAAAAAAATGCGAAATTCAAAGAAAATACCGTACTTTTCACCTGTTTTTAAGTTTTCGTTGCGAGACCCGCTGACTATTTTGACCATGCGCCTTTAAGGTACTGTAGAATTGACCAATATTGAGCTTTTGTCGGTTCAACCGATTTTTTGCAAAATTTCTCAAAAATTCTATTGAAAAACATCAAAAGTAAGACAATATTTCAACTCCTTCGAGTCAAGTGAAATTTAAACTGGATATCCGATATCCAGTGACATGTCTACGAGCAAAATAGCCGACGATGCCCGCAGACAATCGCCGTTTTCTGGAAAAGGATTGGTTTTCTGGTCTGGTTTTTTCTAGAGAAATGGACCGCAGGGTCAATCCACCAAAAACCAAAAATATATCATCAAAATAGATCCGCCCGTTTGTTTACTAAAAGTCACGTCACACAGGGGGTCTCGTAAATGCAGGTCCGTTTACAAACTTTTTATAATCAGGAAGTGGAGAAAATCAAAACAAAGAAGTCTAGTCTAGCCGGGGACCCGGATAATAAAGAAACCCTTGGATTGCGGAAGTCTGGAACGGTGACGTAGAGGAAGTTCGCTCTAATCCGAATGAAGGGGAACGGGCGAAAAGTACAACTCATAAAATGTCGGGCGTTCAAAACGAAACGAGTCCAAGACACAAAAATCATATAAAATCGAAGTTCGGGACAAAGTGACACTAGGAAAACAATAATAGAGTCTGCAGAGAGCGGATCAGCCGCTTCTTCCCGTTCATTATCTCTTGCAACCAGGGCTCCGCGAGCCGAGAGAGAGCCGAGAGACAGAGAGAGGTCAGGCGGTTGATAGGTTATCACAACACACACTGCCACCCACTTCTAGTTGATCGATCTGATCATTGGGCTATTATTTTGAAACGTGGTGTACTTTTCTACTGGTAGCTACTTTTTCCCGAAAAATTGAATTGACCACCCACTTTTACATATTATTTCGCTCTTTTCGGCACGTGCTCCACACCTACGCTCCATTGAACTTGCCATTTCGGGCGGCGGCCGATCAGAATGATCAAAAAGTAAGCGCCTACTCGGTCGGAAAAACGAGGAATTTGTTACGTGCGAGCACAGCTGGGAGGAAAAGGGAAAGGGGGAGCACAAGTTGATTCGATTACAAGGCGGCCCCGACATGCAACACGACACCATCAATCGACGACATACTTTTTCAATGTTTCTGGTTTTGTTTTATCAAATATTGTTGCAACACCAAAAACAGAAGTTTGAAACTTTCAAATTGGCGCGCAAGGTCTCGCAGCGAACACAACAGTAGAATTTGCATTTTTCAGGGATTGTTGATTATTCTCAACACTTTTTTTTAAAATTTTTTGTGTTTTCTTACAAAAATTGATTCAGGAACAGTCGAAAATAACTAAAAATCCCTGAAAAATGACACCTAGCATTCGCTGCAAGATATCGCGCGCCAATTTGAAATTCTGAATGTTGAACTGCAACGATAAGAGAACGGATGGAGGAATATGGGGAATTTGATGTTTGGTTGGTTTCGAGGGATTCTGAATGATTCTGAATTCTGAATTCAAATTAGAATAGTCAGTGAAGCATAAAGCTGACTGGTGAAGGCTTTTAAAGGTATACAGAACACATTTTGGAAATAAAGTTGGTTTTCAAGGATTCAGATGATGTCTTGGTTTTAAAACCAAAAATTTGGTCTCTTTTGAAAGTTCAAAAAAAAACATTTTGGTTTTCAGCTCCAGAAGTTTTGTTGGAAGTGTCAGTTTAGGATTACTCGACCCAAGGACCTCTACAACTTCTGTCGAGAAGCTAATTATTTCCAGAATCATGGTTTCAGATTCTGACTACAATTCTTCATTATTTCCAGAAGGTTTCAGAAGATATGCGTGCCAGGGATCCATTCAACTTTTATTTTATTTTATTGACGATTTTTTTCGCTCTTTCAAAAAATTTTTCAGTAATTTTGTTCAACTGCAAAATTTATTTTTACACAACTTTTTAACACAAAAAATTTATTTGAATGTGAATAAAAATCTTCTTGAAGGTTTTCTATCAGTTTCAACTAGTTGCAACTTTTTAGGTTGGTGGCCCTTCTACTAGAATAAATATTTATTTTGATTTTTGTTTTCAAACAATGAAAGTTTTTTTCTCTTTTTCTTAATTTTTTCCGTTCCTTAGAACGTTCACACCCGGTTGCGCAATCCGGACTTTTCCACCCGCTTTGTTGCGACGCATGCGTCGTCATTTCCTCAGATGCGAGACGAGACACAACGCATTTCGAAGAGACGCAGACACGCGCTCGCAATGGAGCGCGATTGCGCAACCACTTGCCGAAAAAGTTATTTGTTTTTTGTTGTTGTTTCCCTGCATCAGTGACAACGCTCTTTTCAATTTATCAGCACTATCTCTCGTTTTAAAAGTTGCTGGGAGGGCGAAAAATCGAGCGAAATGACCCATAAATCAGCCCATCGCACTTCAAAGACGCGTTGAAGGTCGGCAATGCGGCGAGTTGTTTCTCATGTTGAAGTTGTTTGAAATTTCGAATTTCTGATTCATCGGCGTGTTTTTGAATGGTTTCGTTTGACAAAAATGAACAATATTGCTTGTTTACCTAATATTCAAGTGCTTTTGGCAATACCGGAAGTTGGAAAACAGAGAATGTTCATGTTTGCGGGCAAATTTCGAATTATCTTTAAAAATTAGAAGTTTCATGAATTTTCGTCTTTTTTATCTGTCAAACTGTCGCCAAGTATTGATTTTTGTGTCTTTCGTGTCTCTGCCGTTTCATTAGCCTTGCGAATTGCGAAATCGGTCAGGGCGGCGCTGCGATGACTCATCACGTCAGTCTCCTCCGTATCACGAACGTTATTTGCATTCGACTTGCTGAAATGACGTTGCCTCCTTTTGAAAGTTGTGAATCACACTTTTCTTCTTTTATTTTATGAATTTACCAATTCAAATTACAATTTCCCCGTATTCAGAATGGCATCGTTCGGTTTCCTCAGCGCTCCGCTGAAGTCAACCAACGAGGTGGATCTCGTGAAGCCGCTGACGACCTACATCGACAGCGTCTACAACACATCCGACGAGAATCGATCCGATGTCGCCGAAGCGGTGCAGGAGCTGAACAAGTTGCGCTCGAAGGCGTGTTGTCAGCCGCTTGACAAACATCAGTCGGCGCTGGATGTGGTGACGAGGTGGGTGATTACTGTGATTGCCTGGCGGATCTCGCCACGAAAATGGGTCTTTGGCTCATTATTCTCAAAAATAGAACCAAACGCCGTAGCGAGATACATCGTGGTAGTGATATGATAACAAATGTTTTTTTTTTCAGATACTACGACCAGCTCGTGGCAATAGAAAGCAAGATCATAATCTCAGCCACCCAGAATCCGGTCGTGTTCAAGTGGAAAGACGCCTTCGACAAGGGAAGTCTCTTCTCTTCCCGTGCCTCGCTCTCCCTCTCCGATGGCTCGTTCGAACGTGCAGCTGTGCTCTTCAACGTCGGCTCCCTCATGTCGCAAATCGCCGCTTCTCAACAATTTCACACCGACGACGAGATCAAGACCTCCGCGAAGTTGTTCCAGCAGTCCGCCGGAGTGTTCGCTCGTCTGAAGGACACTGTTCTCGGGATGGTTCAGCAAGACCCCACCCCTGACTTGATGCCCGACACCTTGGCGGCTCTGTCGGCTCTGATGGTTGCACAGGCTCAGGAGGCGATTTACATCAAGGGATACAAGGACAAGATGAAGGCGACCGCGATGGTCAAGATATCTGCTCAAATCGCCGAGTTTTACGCCGAAGCTCAAAAGTTGATGGCGAAGGACATTGTTCGCGGGTTGTGGGACAAGGAATGGAGCAGTATGGTCAATGGAAAGACCCTGGCCTACTCGGCTCTCGCTCAATACCATCAGTCCGAAGTCAACGGAGAGGCCAGAGAAATCGGAGAGCAGCTCTCGAGACTTGCTGAAGCTCTGCGGCTCTTCGAAACTGCTCAGAAGTACTTGCCGAAGGATGTGACGGGGATCTGGGACTTGTATCCAGCGATTGGCAAGGCTCATGTTGCTGCGAAGAAGGATAATGATTTTATTGTGAGTTCTACCACCAAGTTTTCAAATTTCAATCCCTAACTTCCCAATTCCAGTACCACGAACGCGTCGCCGACATCCGCTCTCTGCCATCCCTTCCCAAAGCGGCCCTTGCCAAGCCAACCCCAGTCACCAACCCGGTCACCCCCAACTTCCGAGACATGTTCTCCTCCCTGGTCCCCGTCCAAGTGCACAATGCCATGCAGTCCTATGATGCTCGGAAAGCCGAACTTGTCAATATGGAGACGGTTCGGATGAGAGAAGCAACTCAGTTGATGAATGGGTATGTCAGCCCTTCTTCTTTCCCTTTTATCCATTTTGTTTTCAGAGTTCTCGCTTCTCTGAATCTTCCAGCCGCTTTGGATGACGTCACTTCCACGGAAACCCTTCCGGAATCCATCAAACTGAAGTCTGCGAAGCTCAAACAAAACGGAGGAGGTGCCGAGATCCTTCGCCTCTTCTCGGAGCTGCCGACGCTTTATCAGCGCAACGAGGACATTTCGACAGAGACGAGCCGGATTCTGAATGAGGAGAAGGAGAGCGATGACACGATGCGCAAGCAACTCGGCACAAAGTGGACCCGAATGTCTAGTGAACAGCTGACTGGACCGCTTGTCACGGAGATCGGAAAGTACCGGGGCATCCTGCACACGGCCTCGAATGCTGATAAGATGGTCAGAGACAAGTTCGAGCAGCATCGTCAGGGAATCGAGCTGCTGTCGAAGAACGAGTCGGAACTCCGATCCTCGATCCCTGGACAGACCGCCCATGCGACTGGAGAGACGGAAAGTGTCCGAAAGTTGAGACAACTGATGGCCGAGTGGACGGAGGTGACCACTGACAGAGAGATGCTCGAAAAGGAGCTGAAGACCACCAACTGCGACATTGCCAACGACTTCTTGAAGGCGATGGCTGATAATCAGCTTCTCAACGAGGAGCACATATCCAAGGAGAAAATCTCGCAGTTGTTCGGAGACCTGAAACGACGAGTTCAAGCTTCGCTGGACAGACAAGAGTCGCTGATGGCTGAGATACAGTCGTCGAACAACAAGTTCACCGGAGAGAAGACGGGATCGGCATCTGGAGCCGAGCGTGAGAGGATTCTGAAGATGTTGGCTCAGGCGGCCGACGCTTATTTGGAGTTGAAGGCGAATCTGGAGGAAGGGACCAAGTTCTACAACGACCTGACCCCGATTCTGGTTCGCTTGCAACAGAAGGTCAGCGACTTCTCGTTTGCCAGACAAACGGAAAAAGAGGATCTGATGAGACAGCTGCAGTTGAGCATTGTTTCTGGTGAGTTATCACTATTTGATCACTTGTTATCAGTAGCCATATCTTTTCTAGATTCATTTGACGGTACGTAATATATAACTGATTACTGGGGTTGGTTTTCAATGTTGTGTAATCGAGAATTGTGATGTACATAATTTGAATTTCGCGCCAAACTGTTTATGCTGTTCTCAATAGGGCGCGTTTGCTAAACTGTGCTTTATGTCGTGCTGCTTCAGGCCAGATGTCCAAGGCTGTCGTCGACGGAGTCAACTCGCTCGTCTCTTCCTACATGACTTCCGGTCCGTGTTGTGATTGTGTGCACTTATCAGCATGATGATAATGATGATGATAACCTGATAATAACATTCATATCTTCAGGAACCAACGCCGCCCCATCGACCCCGACTTCTGGAGCCGCTGCTCCACCACGACCACCTCCACCACGTCCAGCTGCTTCCGTCGAGTCGCCCATCCCACCGCCAAGAACTCAGCAGTCGATGCAAGGTGAGCATATCTTTCATGGTTTCTGATAACATTTAATCACTGATAACTAATCACTAACAATCTGTCCACAACTAGCCTCATTTATGTCCCGAACGTTCCGTGTCTTCAGCCACTCCGGGAGCCGTCCCTCCGGCCTACAATCCTTATCAGCAGCCGCCTGCTCAACAGTTCCAGCAACATCCTGGGTACTATCAGCAGCAGATGCCTTATGGTGTGTTTTGTGTTGTTATGTGTACTTTTCAGTGTCCTAAAAGTTCGAATTCCCGCCATTACTGATTCCCATTTTCCAGGTCAACCGCAGCCACAAATGATGTTCCAACCGCACTACCAGCCGACATTCGCCGCTCCGTACCCCACGTTCCCTGGAGCTTTCCCCTCTTATCAGCAGCAACAATGGCCCCAGCAACAGCAACAAGGAGGCTTCCCGCCGAATCCGCAATTCGGACAGAACCCACCACAAGGCGGTGGCGGAACTAACCCATTCCAGTAGACCTCCGTGTAGATACTCCCAATTCGCCCGTTTTAAATACCCTACTATATAACGAATAGCTCTTCGTTCTTATATTTACGTGTCACGTCTTACTTCGTAAATTTCTCGCCGCTCGCGAACGTTCGCAATGAAGATGTATTTACATTCACAAAAAAGAGGGTTTCATCAATGGGGGGACAATGCGTAATGAGTCTTGTTTATGAGAGACACGCGTTGTAAATACAATAAATTATAGTAAAAAAGATTCACAGGGACTTCCAGTTAGGAACGATTTACTTGTAGAACTCGAAATCGTTGGTGTCCTTCTTGACGACGTTCTTGTAGGCCTTCTCGAGATCCTTGGTGAGCACGACGTAGCGGTTCTCGCGGACCGCCTGCATACCAGCTTCCTGGCAGATCGAGTTGATGTCGGCTCCGGAGATCTTGTCGGGACGGGCGACCCAATCCTCGAGGTCCACGTCGTCGGAAAGGTTCATGCGGCCGCAGATGGTCGAGAAGACGAGACGCTTCTGGCGACGATCCGGCAGCGGGAACTCGATTTTACGGTCGAGACGTCCGGGACGGAGAAGGGCCGGGTCGAGGGTGTCCTGACGATTGGTGGCCATGATAACCTTGACGTTGGTGCTCTGGTCGAAACCGTCCATCTGGTTGAGCAGTTCCAGCAGAATACGTTGCACCTGAGCAATGATTCTTTTGTAATTTCACTGGGAGTTGGATACTCACCTCACGATCAGCTCCAGTCTGAGCATCGAAACGCTTCGTAGCGATGGCGTCGATTTCGTCGATGAAGATAATGGACGGGCTGTTCTCCTTGGCCAGACGGAACACATCACGAACCATGCGTGGTCCTGAAAAAGCACATTTAGCTGATAAAAGATAAATTTATTTGATACCTTCTCCGAGGTACTTCTGGACGAATTCGGATCCGACGACACGGATGAACGAAGCGGCGGTGTTCGCAGCAACGGCCTTTGCCAGCATAGTCTTTCCGCATCCCGGTGGTCCGTACATGAGGACTCCTCTCGGGGGGTCGATTCCGATTTGCTGGTAGAGCTCTCCGTGGGTGAGTGGCAGCTCGACGGCCTCGCGGACCTCCTGCTTCTGCATGTCGAGTCCTCCGATGTCTCCGTAGGAAATGTCGGGCTTCTCGTCGGGACGGAGCATTTGAATGGAGCTGTCCGCCTCTGGTGGCAGCACGTCGACGAGAGCGTTCGAGTATTTGTGGAGAGCCACGGAGCATCCGGGCTTCAACAGCTCACGGTCGAGAATCGAGAGCACGCGAACGTAATAGTTGGACCCAGTGGTGCTACCGACAATCGCGTGATCCTGATCAACAGCCTCGAGGAACTGGCCTATGACAAGCGGCACTGATTGAATTCGCTTGACTTCTTCCTGCGCGTGAAGCAGTTCCTTCTCGAGATTTCTCGTCTCCAGCTTGATGTAATCCTCCATCACTTGCAAATGAGCCAGCTGGCGCTCCAACGAGTTCAGCTTGATATATTCATCATGGGAGTAGTCAGCGTTCAAGATGGGAGGTGGCATCGGACGAATGATGGTGGTCTCATGCACCACCTGTGGGATGCCGATATCTTCCAAAGCAGCGGCTGACATTCTGAAACAAAAAGAATAGGAAAAGAAACAGAAGACTTAAGAAAAACGAGAATCGGAGTGAAATGCCGAAAAACACGATAAAACCCAATTTCCAGGCTGAATTTGATAATTTATTGATTGAAATAAATAAGAAGAGATCGGAAGTATCACAAGTAATGCATAAAAGCATAAAAATGTCAAAACTAGGTGATTTTACTGACAACACAAAGGATTTTCAGATGAAAAAAAGCGGCGCGAGAAATAGAAAAATCATCATCCGCAGAGTTGCGTAGACGTGTTTGCGTACGCGGCACCCGACCTGACGACAATCGCAAAATAGTCGCAAAATAAAGACGAAAGACAAAGAGAAACCGAAAATTCGCGGGAAAGTGTAAGAAAATCATAAGAACTGTTAAATTTTTGAATTTTTCAGTGGTTTCTGCCTGAAATTAAGTTCTTCTAGATTTCAGACTTCCCAAACGAGTAGATCTTGAGAAAATAATATAAGTTAAGATTAAAGTAGAATTCGATCATCAAGAAGCTTTAGTTGTCGTTCGTTCAACATTTCCCGACTTCAATCGATCAATAATCTCCTTTCGAAGCTCCTTATCAGTAACTTGATCAGCTAGAAGTCGATCCAAAAACTGTTCGGTTTGGTTCAATGCGATCTGAACTTTTTGAATTGAAGCTTTGAGAGTTTTTAGCTGATAACCTTCTTTATCACTGGTTTGACAACACTTCCAAGTGATTGTGGACCTGCATTTTCGTCGTGCATTTTCAGATTCAAAGATGGTAAAATTCGGCTCAAAAAGTCAGGTTGAACACGTGGAAATAGCGGATGGATGTGGGAAAGATCGATTTCCGATTTGAGATTCTAGAAAAATGGAAGACTTGATATGATATAAGTTATCACTTTACATTGCTCTGCGCCTGCGTTCTGATAATCTGATAAGAACTTGGGATCACAGGAATCGGAGCGATCGTTGGCGGTGGTGCAACAGGGCGGACTTGCTGGGGGCCACCACTGATAACACTTCCGTGAATGTGCTGAAATCAGTGATTAGACAATGAGGGGAAGTTGAAAGTTACATTCTGATACTGCTGAGCATAAGTGTCAGCTGGTGACACTTCGGGAATCCTGGGAAGCAAGTCTTTGGGGAACTCGTCGATTGTGTTGTAGATTTGTGGCTGATGGGTTTCAGGAACTGGTGGGTAGACTCGGGGAGGAGAAATTGGGATTTGATGGTCAATTACTCTGAAAATTATTGATAAGGAATGAGGTCATCTGACTCCCTCACCTATTCCCAGTCCACTCAACAAACGAAGTCTCCGAAGGCAATCTCGGAATGACAACCCGATTGTCCGGATCATACGGCTTCCTTCCACCTCCTCCTTCTCCCTTCTCACATCTTCCCACCGAAACCAGGAACACCAAAGTATCAGGACAATGTCTCTCCGTCCACCTTCCGAGTTTTCCGTAAAGTGGAGCACACTGGAGATACATCGAAGGAGCCGTCGGATGAGCACAGAACGAGTCGTGATCGTACTTCAACTCGCATTCTCCACCGATTTCACAACCTTTCTGGAGTCCCGAAGGAGCCCCGGGGACCCGAGAAGTCTCCTCCTCCACCGTGACTGTATTCCATTCAGGTTGCCACTTTGGCGGGAGAGTCGCCCATTCCGGAGATTGAGTTGTGAACCGGATCAGTTCAACGTCAGGGGGCTGGTATTCAGTGATCAAGGGACGGTAGATTGGTTTGATGGTCGTCAGGGGTGTAGTTGCTGAAAATTGGGAAATGGAAGTGCGCTCTACGAACAAAGAAAGGAAAAAAAGGGTTTACTGACGGGGTGAGTGAACAGAGAAAACGCGAACCGAGAATTTTTATGTGCAAAAACTGGTCGATGAAATTTCTTGTTTTTTTGCATACACCTTCAGCATTAACAAACTCATCTCGCTGGTAAGTTTTACAGAAATCTGTTCATCCAGTTTTTGCACAGAAACTTTCCCGGTTCGCATTTTCTCTGTTCACTCACCCCGTCGGGTTTACTTTGAGTGGGAGTTCAAATTTCTGAAAGCTGATCAACTTTTGATGAGCTTTCGGAAAGGCTGAAAGCTCTGATATGCAAGTGCGCTCTAAGGAAGGATTTCGGATGTGGGACAGTGATCTAGCTCAAGCGGCAATTCAAATTTTTCATCGAACATTCTTAAAAATGCAAGTGCGCCCTACGGAACAATTCCAAATCTCAAAACAAGTTATCATCTTTTGGAAGCGGCAATTCAAAAAAGTCACTCACCCTGCACCTCTCCCCTGCTCTCACTCTCCATAATCTGCCTCATCATCTCCCTCTCCCGTTCCATCGCCTCCATCCTCGTCCGCTCCTCCATCTCCTTCTTCATCTGCTCCTGAGCCTGTCTCCTCTCCTCCAACTCCTTCTCCTTCCTCCTCTCCTCCTCCGCTTTCCGTCTCCGTTCCTCTTCCAGAATCGCCTTCTGTCTCTCCTCCATCTCCTTCTCCATCACCTTCCTCTTCCTCTCCTCTTCCATCTCCTGCTCCAGAATCGCCTTCCTCTTCTCTTCCTCTTGAATCAGCTTCATCCGCTCCTTCTCCTTCTCCAACTTCTTCCTCCTCTCCTGCTGTCTCAGCATCTCCATCTGCCGTTGTCTCTCCTCCTCTTCTTCTCTAACTCTCTCCATTTCCCGTGCTCTCTCCTCCTCTAACCGTCTCAACTCTCGTTGTCTCTGTGCCTCCTGCTCCTCCCGGATCCTCTCCATCTCCCTCATCTGCTCCTGAATCTTCTCCTGTTCCAGAATTTTCTGCTTCCTCGCCGCTTCCAACTCCTGCCGGACCCTCTCATTCTTCTGCTGCCTCTCCATCTGAAGCCGTTCCAACTCCCTCATCCTGACCATCTCCATCGCCATCTCCTCCTGTCTGATCCTCTCCATCTCTCGCTTCCTCTCTTCCAGTCTAATCCTCTCCAATTCCCGTTCTCTCTCCATCGCCATCCGTTCCTGTTCAGCATAAATCGCAGCTTGCTGAAACAAAAACCCAAGTTCTCCCACCTACAGTACCCCTTCCTCACCCTCTCCATCTCCTTCTGCCTCGCCTTCTCCACTTCCTCCAACTGTCTCTGTCTCTCCACTTCCCTCACTCTCTCCTCCTTCTCCTGCCTCAACCGATCCTGCTCCATCCTATCGAACTTCTCCTGCTGCACCCGTTCCGAAACAGCCTTCTGATGCTGAACAATGTGCAGCAACTGGTTCAAGAACTCATTCTCAGTCATCGTTTTGCCATTGTACCTAAAAAACTGCTCAATCAGTGGCTTTCTCTCCATCTGACCTACCTGACAGTATACTCCGGGGTCATCGTCGTCAGTTCTTCCTCCTGAATCCCAAAACTCTTCCTCTCCACCTTCTCATAAGGCGCCAAGGTATGTGGCATCCCCTGGGACTCCTTTGGCGCTAAAGTGATCTTCTGAATCCCCGCAACGAATCTTGTCGCATGAGTCACAGGAATCGGAGTAGTCGTCCTAACCCTTCCAGGCCTTGTAAACGCCGGAACCGCTTCCCGACTGCTTCCTCTCTCTACACTCCGATTCCCCGATCCCTTCTTACTCGCAAAGATCACAATCTTCGGTGTCGTAGTTGTCTCGGGAGCTTCCGTAGTCATCGTCAACATCGCCGTCGTCGTTTTCCGCGTCTTCGTCCTGGTCCGTGCCTTCGGACGCCGACTCTTCGGACGAATCGTCGAGAAGACGAACTCTTCAGGAGCAGCCGCCGGGGGAGAAGCCGCAGGGGTCACTTCAGCAGATACAGGGTAACTGGCAGGCATGGGAGCAGGAGTGGTTATGATGGTCTTAGGGACCTCGTATTTCCTCATCGGCTTCATGACTTTCGGGTCGGGACGCTCTTTGCACACCTGGAAACTCATAAAAATGAAGGGAGTTTAACAATTTTTGAAATTGTCGCCTACCAGCAAACTCTACAGTAAGATTTACAGCTTTTCAACGATTTTCGACTGTTTTGGAGTTACTTGCTTACTGTAGTTTTCGCTGCGAGATATCATGGCGCCAATTTGAAATTTTCAAAAGAATTGCGTTTCTCACCCTATCCTCCGGATCAAAAGTCATTTGCGGAGCACACGGCACAATCCAAACTCTTCCAGATGGCCCACATTGCTTGTATCGGGATGGGTCTCCGTTGACTGTTCTCAAGCCGTAAGTGACTCGATTGCAACGTTCAGAAGTGAAGATTACGTCGGCGAAGGCTGGAAGAAGATGCGTTTGCATCATTCGGGTCCCGCCACGAAAGTTTTTGAGCTATCCCTATCCTTTTCTGCCTCCGGTGGTGGGTCTCGCCACGAAAATGACTTTTAGCTGAAATACGGCTTTTGGACAAGGGTTTTGACACTTTTTCTGATGAAAATGGGTGATTTCAATCATTTACATCCAAACTCCAGCAGTTTCCACCAATTTTCAGTACATAAACATGCAATTTTGGGTATTGAGCCGTTTTTACCAAAAACACCTCTATTTCACTAAAAATCGGTGGAAACTGCTGAAATTTTGCTGGTATTGATCGATCACCTAATTTTACCCGTTTTCATCAGAAAAAGTGTCAAAATCTTATCCAGAAGCCGTATTTCAGCCAGAAACCATTTTCGTGGCGAGACCCACGACAATAATATGTCAGGAATGATTTTTGGGTCCCGCCACGATCGTGTCAAGACCCAACCACAATCTTTTTTTCAAAAGACGTCACAAGAACCTAAAGTTTTTCGTTTTTAATTTTTCGTGTCGAGACCCATTTCCGCGCGAGATATCCTTCCGAAGTCAACAGACAAATGGTAATTTTGCGCAAATATTGGCGACGAATTGGGCAAAGCCGAGAACACACTCTATTAGGCGAATCAAGTGTTGTTGGCTGCTGCTGACAGGCCTGAATGTCAACAAGGGTGCAACTCCTTCGCCCCCGTTATCTTATCAGTCTTATCAGTAGCCAGAACCTGTAAAAAGAGGATTCCCGCGCAAAAAACCATAATCAGTAGAGCACACATATCATTTCACGCGTCCTCGCGCCCCTCATCCGATTAGTTGCAGCAGCGCCGAGACACGTTTCGAATTGAGATGGAGAGACCTCCTCGGAACGGTAGGCTCGGATCGAAATACGATACCCAGTGGCCATTCTCTGTTGAAACGCTCGGCTTGTTTTTCGAGTATGAATGACGATTTGAAAAGAATGCCATCCGGGAGGAGGAAAGAGATGTTTGTTGGGCACAACGAAGAACAGAAACAAATGCACTTTGAGTGGATCGAATGACGTTGGAGGAAATAATAAGGAAGCGTTGGGTCTCGCAACGAAAAACTATGTGATATGCGCCTTTGAAGGGGATTACTGTAAGCTTTCCGTCGAGGTTGAGTTCAATAGCAAAAATTTGAATTCCCGCCAATTTCTTTATGCGCCTTTAAAAGGTGAGCTGTGCAATAATCGACTTTCGCTTCGGGACCCAAGGACTATTTTGTTTTGTTTAGCTGGGGTTACGGTAGACGGAAAATGAATTGCGCACTAGTTCATTTGAAGGTTACAGTAGTCAATTTAAAGGCACATGACACAATGTCCTGTTTTTCGTTTCGAGACCTAACTATGAAGCTCTACGATAACTAATAACTTTCGCTGTGGGACCCGAACCCGCTAGGATTACTGTACTTCAAAGGCGCATAACGAAAAGTTGTCAAAATTTCGCTTTGAGACACATTTTACTGTAACTAGCTCATTTCGTGGTGGCTAGACCCAACTACAGTAGTCCACAGTGAAGCAACCACAGACAAGACTACCGTACTTTAAAGGTACATCGCTTCGAGATCCAACAGGCTCATACTCTAACTCCCCTTTTTCGTGGCGAGACCCAACTTTTACCCCTATCCATGCTTTCCCAAAGTCCACCACTTTGCCCACTTATGTTTTGAAAACATAGCGTGACACCTGTGGCCCTTACTCGAAACAAAACAAAACGAAAACTGACCTCGAAACGAGAGCGAGAACAGCAGAATGAAGAGAAAGCAGCGCATTTGTCGAGTCGCTGTCTCTCTTGGTGATAAGGTGATAAGCTGATGAAAAAAAATAATTGGATTTTGATCTGTGTTGAAATATGCGGAAGGAGGAAGTGTGTCTCTCGGCCGATTTCGGCATGACAAGCCGAACGGAAAAGGCAAAAGCATGAGAAAAAAGGATTAGTGATAACGAGACAAGAATCTGATAAGGAAAGTGTTGATTGGGTGAAGAAGGCCAAACGGACTGATTGGTAATGAGCAAACACACGAGGACCCCTTACTCGGCTGTCATCGGGGCCGACGGTCAGGGGAGCAACTGTGCGGAAACAGAGCGAGAGCCCTGCGAAGGGCTCCGCCTCCTTGCGGAGAGCACTTTTTGAATTGGAGCAGAGCAATGGCGAAATGTTTGAGGAAGGTGCCACGTGGAGAGAGAGAGACGAGTTGGATCAGGCGCCGCGTAAGATGATTATTCGAAACGTAGGGTTCAGTGGGGCTAACTGGGAAAAGATACCAGTGAAGAACTGGCTTTCAGAAGACATTGGTGACCTTAAGATGTTCGGGAGCTCCATACGTCTTCAGATATCTTCAGAATCTTTCAGAAGACGTCCTGATTCTGAACTGAATGCAACCTTCTAAAGGCTCCTGGAGACTTTAAAAACCATACCGAAGCTTCTAGAAGACATGATACAACCCCTGGTTTCCAGAATCTTCATTCACGTCTTCTGAAGGCTTTCGGATACTTTAAAAGCCATACCGAAGCTTCTAGAAGACAAGAGAGAATCCCTAGTTTTCAGAATCTCTCAGTCACGTCTTCTGAAGGCTCTGAAGATTCTAGAAGACGTCAGTAACTATCAAAACACAACAAAAATTCATAAATCGTCTTTATTTTCTCCATCCCGAATCATAATCCAATAGTGCTTGCCGCAGTAGTGCTCGAGCTCGTCTTGGTGCGTCCCCCAGTTGTTCCAGCCGTCGTTCCGGCCGTCGTTCCAGCTGTGGTACCTCCCGCACCCGTCGCCTGAACAGTTATGGCTCCAGTCGTCGTCTTTCCGAATCCGACGCCCGTGATGCCACCAGTGGTTCCAGAAGCGTCGCATCCGTAGCGTTTGTACATTCCGCGGTACCTAAAGTTTTGGGAATAGCGTTTCAAATTTGAAATTGGCGCGCACGGGTCTCGCAGCGAACGGTGCAGTCTACGTCTGTCAAGTTTGCGTGCTCTTTTTTCAAATCGTGGTGAGACCCAAACCCATAAGACTCACCAGAATCCATAAACAGTCCTTCTCAACAAATAGAAGATGCCTCCAATAATGCCGATTCCCACCAGAGTTCCAACCAAGAATCCAATGTAGATTCCCCAAGTCCACCACTTTCCAGTCACATAGATCGCCTCGTTCGAGTTGTCCGTCGCCAAAAGAAGTGCCCCGGCAGCTGCGTTACTTCCGATTCGAACCGACGGAGGCGTCGTCGACAGAATGATCGGCACCTTCTGCTCGACCACATCGTCTTCAATGCTCTCCCCAGCATTCTTAATGTCTTGTCCCGTCTGCGCCCCTCCTGCCACCGGTGTATCCTCCAATCCCTTCGCAGTCGCATCCGTCACATACGTCTTTCCAGAGGTGATCTGCTTCGAGTTGATCCCTCCAAACTTCTCGAGCGTGTCCTCCGATGGGAAGAAGAACGAGATGCGAGACGCCGATCGTGCCTGATATCCATCCGTGTCCGAGTAAACGTACTCTCTCTTCATGTTCCCCACATAAAACTCTCCCCTCATCCCTCCGCTCTTCTCCTTCACACCGTACCCAATCTCAATCGCGTACTTTCCAGATCCGATCCCCTTGGGTCTCAGGTCAATCAGAGAGGCCTTTCCGTTTCCAGCCGTCGGCCACACAACCACACCTTGCTTCAACAACACGTAAATCTCCGCCTTCTGCTTGCACTTCGGAGTCCGCGTGTCATCGTCGTGATGCTCGGCGTCGAAGCACATCTTGAACCCGTCGGCAGTTCCGCTCAAGTACAAAACCATTCCCCAACTGTTCGCCGACATCGTCTGCTTCACAATGCTTCCTCGATCGCAGGTTGCCGTACACGACTTGAACTTGGCAGGATTCGAAGCATCCGGTTCGGGGAACTTGACGAAAGCATTGGTCCAAGGGAGAGGAGGCGCTGGTGGCACACCCTTGAGACTGTGGGACCATGGGTCGTGAACCCGGAACCGCTCGTTATCACCGATCCATCTCGGCACCGGGAACTGATCAACATCACTGGCTGTGACTTCAGTGACCTTGTAGTCAGCCCCAGGACAGCCGTCTTCATTGGAAAAGAGCATGAGCGGAGGCGTTGCAGCAGAGCACAGATTCGGAACTTCCGTGTGATCATCATACTTGTCCCAGCCAGTGACTTGAACTGTTGGTTGGTCACCATGGGCCGCATTTGTGGTGACTGGTTTCGCTTTGGCGCAGGTTTGAGTTCTGGAAACGTATGTATATTCCAGATATCCACGTAATCCGCTTACCCAATGCATTTTCCCAAATCCATCGGAACTGTCGTGTCTTCGAGACCAGCTCCAGTGATGACAACTGTAGGCGTCGGGGTGCAGTCAGTGGCAATTTCGAACGACTGAAAAACGATTCTATGAGCCAAATTTTCCAGAATTCGTTTCCCTACATTGCCACTCTGGAATGAAGTCTCCAAGTCCTGGCTGCTCATCGTTCGTTTTCCACACTTGTAAAGTTTATCGGGGAACAATCCGAACTTTGGAGCCGAGGTGCCCGTTGGGAACTTTCCGGCTTTTGTCGGCAGTAGAATCGAGAAGGGACCACCTTGCGGAACCACGTCCACCGCTGAAACCTCTATTCTCCAGAATCCTTCCAGAAACTACTCACGTGCCGGTTCGGCGTCGGCTGACCAGGCCAGAAGTGCGAGGAGGAGGACGACTTTCATCATGAGTGCTTGTGTTCAATGCTCACAAGGTTTCTGCTAGTGAGCTCGAACGTGCGAGGAACTGAGTAATGGCTGATTAGAAGCGAAGACTTTTTCTTGAGAACTGATAGAGAGATTGGCTGATATGATAAGAGATAGCCGGGGGGTCACGTGAAGGTTCGGGAGGTCACGTAAGGAAATGGGGGTGACAAGCTCTTCAAATTATCAAAAACTTCGGGGAAAGTTCCAAAATCTTGAGAGATTCTGATAATGTCACAGAATCCTTATCACTTTATCAATTCTGAATATGGAAAACATTAAAACTCTCCAGAATCTCCCTATCACGTCTTCGCCACAAGCTTGTGCTAGCCCAGATTCCTCCAGGAGCCCAAAAGTCTTCTGGTCCCTGAATCCCAACGAATTCTGAATCCGAACCCTTCAGAATTCCATTCACAAGGATATTCTGAATCCATCAAACATTACGTAACGTCTAATTGTCCCCCAATACCGTATGTCAAAACACACATGTTTCGCAATGTTGGATTACTGTAACAAACACATTCATTCGAATAAAACCTGTTTATTCAAGTCATCCCTATTCCCAATTTTATTCTCCCCTCAGGAATCAGAAGGTCTTCCTGACCCAATCTCGTCACTTTCCTGGATGAATCCGAAAAGGTCCCTTTCACAACTCAAAGCTAAAACCGATGTTAACTACAGGGACAATATATACATCAATATGGATATTAGAAAGTTAGTTGAGGATCCGATACTTTGTGGTCTCTTGCTGATTCCCGTTGATCTCGGCGAGTGGCTTCGGGTACTGTTCGTAGGCATTCAGACGGGCTAGCAGCACTTCTCGATCCTGAAACTTCCACAAGTTCGGAAGGATTCAGAAGATGCCCTACCGCCACTAGATTCTCGACCGTCTTCTTCATCATGTTCAGCTGATTCGTCAACTCCATCGAGCTCAATTCCAGTCTCGCGAGCTTCTCCTTCAGCTTCTCATTCTCAGTCATCGTATCCCGTTCTCTCTGCTTCCGCGTGGCTCTCGACTTCTTCGCCGCCTCGTTATTCTTGTTTCTCTTCTCACGATACCTGCAAAAACGAGTTAGTCCTGGAAGTAAGAGTCGAGTCCTCCGAGTCGTGGCAGCTGTCAGATGTCGTCGTGGTGTGACGTGTCGGCTGGCTCTGTCGGGACGGCACCTGTAAAAACCTAGCCCCTTCCCCACAGTTCCCTTTATTCAAGGGTGATATCACATGCAGCTGAAGTGTGTTTTCCTAGCCCGGAACTTACTTTGGCGAATTTTTCGGGTCGATTCGGCTGTCGTTCAGTGAGGTGTTGGAAGATCCGGAAGAGGTCGGTGTCCGGACGTCCGGGTAGCCTTGTTGGTAGAAGCCAGTGAAGCTCCTGAATCTCCGATTCCTTCAGAATCCCTAGTCGTCCGAAACTTACAGATTCTGGCTCCAGTCAAAGTTTCCGTACGCTGGATGGGCGATCATTTTGTGTTGTTGTGAGTGTTAATCTGTAACGTGACAGGTTACGAAGGTTAGAATCCTTCCCAGAAGGAGAGCTCTCGTGGGAAGAAGAGACCGGTTGCGTAACCGACCGTCGCCGAGCGAGAAAAGAGTCAGGTGTGTGACGCAACAGACTGGGTGCGGGCCACGTTGACCTGGCCCCATGCAGGCCACGCCTACCGATGAGAGAGTGTGTAGGTGGGAGAGGGTGACAAAAAGACCCTCCTGCGAGCATGTGGTCTCTCGTCGACCGATCGGTATCGCTGGAAACCGGGCAGATGTGGCAACGTGGCAAACGGCCGGACCGGGCACACGGAACACACGACACCTTCTAAATGCCGCCGACAACAGACAAAATATTTTTTGTCACTTTGAAATAAATTTTTTGGGGTAGAAAAAGGTGTTGAAAGCGATTTTACAACTAAAGAAAAGTTATAAAAATTTTTTGAAAAGATGAAAAAAATCGTAGAAAATTGAAGAGATGCCATAGAACTAAGAAATCTTGATCTCATAGAAAACCAACCAGACAATTTTTGTTGGTCTTGAAATAAATTTTTTCAAATAGAAGAAGATGTCAAGATTAATTTTGCAGTTGGTCGAAATCACTGAGAAAATTTTTGAAAAGGTGAAAAAAATCGGTAAAAAATCGTCAAAATGGAGAAAATCGTTGAAAAAACAAGAAAGAAAGGAAATGAGATTGTTATGGGAAATGAGCCATTTTATTTGAGGAAAGGCGTGGAAAAGTGAGGTTATAAAATTACGTGGATCACTAGCAAACACTCGGAAAATGATTACATCACCTCGAAAATCCGCTTGTTTTGATAGTGTTACACCCCAATCGGACACAATTATCGATTGCGTAATGTTTGATTTGGATTCAGAACTCTGAATTCTGAGTTCTGAATCTAGATTCCAGGGACACACTTCACACCTACATGTTATTTTGAACCTTTGTTTTGATGACATGTCGAACCTTCCCTCGAGGCCAGTTTTACAGCCGATCAAGATGGGATTACAAGGGGGCAGCACAGGTGCAAATGGCATGGCTGGAAGGGCATGGAAGGTGAGAATCGGGTCGGATTCTGAGTGACAGAACAGGTGACAGGGTAAGACGGAAGTGACGAAAGGGAGAAGAAACTTCCGGAAGTTCAGCGAATCTGGAAATTCCGGAAAGTTTGGGGACCCAGAAGCACAATTTTGCTGGTTAGCGTTCCCAAAGGTGTCATTGCTGTTTTTAGGGGTCTGTGATCCAAAATTCATGTTAGTAATGATCCCAGAAGCAAAAATTCTCTTTGTAATATCCCAAGACCCAAAATTTATTCCTTCTGGCTTTGATTGAAAATTTTTTGGGCAGATAAAAGTCTCAAAATCAATTCTGCAGTTGATCAAAATTGCCCTTAAAAAATTTTTTTAAGCGAAAAAATTCGTCAAAAATTCAATGTTTTACGAAGGAAGTCCGTTTTTACCTTGCCTATTCGCTGTTTTTATTACGTGAATCGATAGATCTCGACGCGCTGAGAAACTTTGCAATTGAAAATTTTTGCCGAATGAGCCTACCTACGGCCGCTCAAAGAATTCAAGTTCCCTTTTCAAAGTTTCACAATCATCACACTGATTCTGGAGGCACAGAAGCACATCTTCAGGGTTCCCAGAATCACATCTCCTTTTCTCCGGGCTTCCATAATATCCTTCCTTTTTCCGTTCCTACCACCACAATTTCTCCTTCTCTCTTCAAAGTTCCTGTGTTCCTGTCGAAAAGCTTATCTCCCTGTTGCGTGCCGGTCTAACCTCGATAATCTGTGCGTGTTGCATGTAAGTATTTGGTTCTCCCACCCATTGGCCCTGCCTAATCCGTCGATCCATCTCCCAGCAGGAAGAGTTATAATCATCTCGCTCGTGGGACCATCTGGACGAGCCCCCTCTTTTTCCGTCCGTCATTCCCGCACACACCTCATTAATCCCCCTCCTTATTATCCATCCATCATCATTCTACAGTACTCTCTCGTCGCCTGCGTCTCTCCACTTTCACACTCTCTCGCTGGCTTCCCGCAGGTGCACAATGTGCCATCAAAGGTGTGTTTCCCGCAACGGAATGTTGGTTTTCGGTGGGGTCGAACAGCAGGACGTCTCCAAATGGTGTGGTCCTTGAGAGAGTGTGGGAAAAGGGTGAGGAAGAGAGTGACGAACGGTGGACCATCACAACATTCCCTAAGGGCACAGGTTAGCACCGGAGGGCTTAAAGAGGGGCTGAAAGGTCAGATCTGACAATGATGTGTTATGTCATGGGGCAGTTCCGGTCTGAAAGTGTCAATTTCCGGATTTGCGGAAAAAGTTTGGGATTTCAAAAAATCGATATTCTGTTGATTCTGATTGCTTCAGAAGCCGCTTTTGGAGGCTTGTGGGGGCATCTGAAGATTCCTAAAAAGATTCTTCTGGAGCCACATTTCTAAAAATAGTCACAATCCTGCTCTTTTAGGGTTTTTACGTTTTCTGAATACGAATCGCTTCGAATTTGAAGATTTTCCCCCTTGAAGATTCTTCTGAAGACGTCTAGAACCGTATTTCTAAAAATGTTCACAATTCACGTCTTCTGAAAACCGATCGCTTTGAATTTGAGGTGTTTGCCCTCTTGGAGCTTCTTCTGAAGACTTCTGAAGTCGTCTATCAAGATTCTGAATTCAGATAAGTGGAACCTGACCCAACTGTTCCACTTCCCCTCATCAACCCTTCACCTGTCCGGTCTCCAATGCCCCCCTCTAATAAGAGCTCTCCTGTCCCTAGATAACGGTAATCTGATGACATCACACGGTGAACAATTACCCCCAGGGGACGTGACGTGAAACCACTTCCCCTTCTTTCATTTCGCAACAAAGCACACGATGGCAACCGAAAACAGTTATGAAAAAATATCAGAGGACGTTGAGTTCACGGCCGCCTCGCCGGGATACAGCACGCTCGGCGACATCGTTCCCGTCTCGTTGCACTGGAAGAATATATCGTGAGGGAGGAGGTGGTGATAAGGTGATAAGGTGATTTGCAGGGTGACAACAGTGAAGGAGGAGCGAGAACTGCTGCAGAATGTGAGCGGAGTCGCGAAACCAGGAGAGCTTCTCGCGCTGATGGGAGCCAGTGGAGCGGGCAAGACGACGCTTCTGAATATGTTGATGTGCAGGAATCTGAAGGGACTTCGGACCGAGGGACTGATAACAGTGAATGGGAAGGAGATGGGTGATAAGATATCAACGATATCGGGGTTCGCACAACAGGAAGAGCTCTTCGTGGGGACACTGACAGTCAAGGAGTACCTGATGATCCAGGCGAAACTGAGAATCGATGGGTCGGCACAAGTGAGGGAGGAGCGAGTGACGGATGTGTTGCATCAGCTGAAGCTGTGGAAGTGTCGTGACTCGAGGATCGGAGTGATCGGGGAGAAGAAGGGAATATCGGGTGGAGAGGCCAGGAGACTCACTTTTGCCTGTGAGATGCTCTCCAATCCATCGCTTCTGTTCGCTGACGAACCGACGACTGGACTGGATTCTTTCATGGCGGAGAGTGTGATTCAGATTTTGAGAGGCATTGCCAAGACGGGCAGGACTATCATTTGTACCATTCATCAGCCATCTTCACAACTTTATCAGATGTTTCATCGGGTTATTTATTTGGGTAAGTGGACATGGGTCTCGCAACGAAATCATGTTTTCCAATTCTCATTAGGATTAGTTAGAAGCTGTTTTCGTTGCGAGACCCATCAGGAGCAGAGACAGCAGAGACAGCCCGTTTTTAGTCATTTTTCGATTTTTCAAAAAAAGTTGGGCGTACTCCGCTGAATTTGGGTCTCGACACGAAAAGCTGTTTTCGTTGCGAGACCCTCAACGCCCGTTTCCAGCGAACGGCCGAACCGCCTTCCAAGGAACCCCTCAAGAATCCATCGGCTTCTTCGAACAATGCGGTCATCGGGTCCCGGATGAGTACAATCCCAGCGAGTGGATCATCTACAAACTCGCCGTGCTGCCCGGCCAGGAGAACAAGTCCCACTCGCGGATCCAGAAGATTGTGGATCATTATGAGAACAGCGAGCATCAGTCGAAAGTGATGGCTTGTCTGGAGCAGCAATCCGAGAAGATCCCGCCACCGCCGATGCACAAAGCCAACGTGTGCACTCAGTTGAAGGCGCTGTCGATCCGATGCGGACTGGATGTGTGGAGAGCGCCACAGCTGACATTGGCGAAGATCGTTCAGAAGATCCTCTTCGGATTGTTCATTGGTCTCTTGTACTTGAGGGTGAGTCAGATCTTCTGAAGGCCACCACCTCCAACATCATCTTCAGACCGACTACGACGCTCGTGGCATCAAGAACATCAACGGAGCACTGTTCTTCATCGTCGGAGAGTTCATCTACTCGACCGCCTACGCCATCATGATGTTCCTGAACAACGAGTTCTCACTGGTCGCCCGTGAATATCACGACGGACTCTACAATCTCTGGACGTAAGGGTCTCGCCACGAAAGGGATCAGAATAGAAACTTCTTTCAGTTACTACGTGGCCCGGTGCATCTCGCTGACGCCTCTCTTCTCGACGGACGGTCTCATCATGCTCTTTATCACCTACTGGATGATCGGACTCAACACTTCGGTGTCCCAGGTATGACAGTCGCTAAACAACTTTGTAACAACCACTTCTTACTGTAGTGTTCGCTGCGAGACCCAATTCAAAACATTTCCCAAATCCGCCCATCCTCAGGTCCTCACCGCCGCCTCCTTCTCTCTTCTGGCCAACCAATCGGCTTCTGCCCTCGGCATCGCCATGTCGTGCATCTTCCCCACCGCCCAAATGACCTCCGTCATGGCCAGTCCACTGCTGGTTCTGTTCCGAACGTTCAGTGGATTCTACGGAAAGACGTCGACTTTCCCGTCGGCAGTCGCATGGTTACAGTACATTAGTATGTACAGATATGCGTTTGAGGGATTGGTCATCAACCAGTGGTCATCCATCGACTCGTTTCATTCGGATGCACAAGCCAATTGGACTGACCAGGTATCCGGCTTATCACTGAATCTATCAGGCTTCAAAATCTCCAACCTTTTCCAGTCCTTGGAATCAGTGCTCTCCCTTTACGACTTCCACCCGTACGTCTCCGTCGACATCATCTCCCTCATCGTGCTCAGCTTCATCTTCTACCTCATCGGATTCACCGCCCTCTACTTTCGAATGAAGAAAGCTCGCTAATCAGTACATATTTGAAGAATAAAGTGTAAAGATTGATTTCTCGACCAGTTTTGATCAGGGCGCGGATACAATAGAAGGCTAAAACGATAGGGGGGAAAGCAAGAAAAATGAGCGAAGAATCTAGAAAATATGCTATTCTACATGAGTCTAGGTAGAAGTTAATTCAAGAAATACGTATAAATTTAAAATGATTGATCAATTCTCGACGAAGCACTGCAGCTGACTGTTCTTATTCCATGTGTGAAGGAACGACATGTCGGAAGCCTTGTCGTCGATTTGGAGAGTGACGTTTTCCTGAAATTCAGAAGGTCCTCTTCAGAATCCTCAAGCCTTGTGTACCCCATGCGTGTCATAGACGGTGCCGACGATTCGGACGTCATCCGGACTGGGCCCGTCGGTGAGCAGCAGGCGCTTGCCAAGGTTCAACGGCGCCGACGCAACCTTCTCGCCGGCGTCGTCGAATCCGTAGCGTATGACCACGAGTGGCTGACTCTTTTCTGAAACTTGGGAAACGTCAATTTCTAGAAACCATACTTCAACCAGGGCCCTTTTCGCGGCGAGACCCAGCAACCATACCGTATGATGATAGTTCCGATAAGTAGACAAAACCACGTTGCTGATAACGTTTCGAATCAACTGTCTGGGCGACAGGTGGTTTTGTCAGTGGGCGCTGTTCGACCTGAGCCACTTGTTTCTCCTCGACAGAACTCTTATCGGATTGGGTGGATTGAGTAGTCGTCTGAGAGGATCCGACACTTGCCGCACGTCTCCACGGAGTGAATTGGGTGATGGAGAACTTCAGATCGGCTCCGACGGGCACGGATCGACTGGCGACGTCGCGGGGAGTTGTGCCGGGACAACGAGCGTCGAGAAGCGTGTAGCTGGAACGATGGTAGTGATAACAAGCAACTGATAAGACAACAAACTATGGATCTGTGGCGATTTGATCCGAGGTGTCGATGTCGATGTAGTAGAAGGCTCTGCTGATTTCAAAGTCCTGAGCATCCTTGATCATCGTTCTCGTTTTCTTGATTTCGAACGTGATCAGATTCGGCCCGAGTTCCTTCTTTTTAGTCGACTCGTCGTTTTCAACTCGAATCGCAAACACGAAATCGGCTTTTCGCTCGAGTTGTCCATCCCATTCCCAGCATTTTGACAAGAGAACTTTGGTGTCTGGAATGTTGATGAATCACAAAAGTCTTCAAGAAGAACACCAACTCATCGGAATCGAATTGACGATTTTGTTCTTGCACGAGAAAAGCGCAAACGTTTTGGTCGTCTCGGCTTCGAGATCTTTTTTACGCCACGTTCGAATGAATCGAAGGTCCGAGTTGGGTCTGGTCAGCTGACTTCGGATGTTCTCCATCTCGGCTGGCAGATCTTTGAGGTTCTCGAGTTGGGACTCGTAAGAGTGGTCGATGTGGATGGTGAAGGTGGTGGATTTGTCGAATTGGTACGGTTTGCCGAATTTCGGGACGCCTTTTAGCAGGATGATCATCTGGAATTCAATGATTAGTGTTGACCTGTATCATCTCTCACCTCATCCTTCATAACTTTACTAATCACCCCCAGAATCTTCTCCTTCTCATTGGCACAACTCTGAATGATGACGTGGAGCCCGTTGAGCTTCTTGAAATGCACCATTTTCCTCTTCAACGAAGTGACGACCAATCGGATGAATACGATGTTCCTCGGGACAGCGAACCACGTCTTGATGCAAATGTCCTGAACCTTGAGCTCTCCGATCTTCTCGCACAGCTCATCGACGTTCTGCTCGAGTGGATAACCCGGAAGGATACTGTCTTCCGTCGAGACACTCGCACAGTCCCCGTCTTCATCGTCGTCGTAATTCAAGTAATAGGTTGTTGTCCTGGAGAGCGGCAGATCTGCGTCGACATGCGCGAATCCAGCGACTCCGAACGTCACTTCCGACGCGTTCTTTCTGCACACCTCCACAAAGATCTCGCCGAGCTCATCGATGTCATCACTGATTCTGAGCATCTCTCCCTCCTTCACAAACTCCAGAAAGCCCGTCTTGTTCTCATCCAACGGCGTCATTCGCAGTTCCGTTAAGTACACATTCTTCCACACGTCACCAAACTTTCTGCGCATTCTCTGGAACTTTCCGCCAAGATATCTCCAGCTGTGGATCATCTGGAACAGTTCCGATTGGCTCAGAGTTCCTATCGGCTTGGGAGATTCTTCTGGTGGTAGCTGTTCGGATGTTTGTGATGAGTTGGCTTCGTCGGAATAAGGGGAAGCCGATGGGGTTTGGAAGGTGGGGAACATCCAGAGATCACTGTCCTCCCAGATGGCAAGGCTCGAGTCGGATGATAAGGAGAACTGAAAAAAGGATACATCTTTTCGTGGCGAGACCCACTCGTACCTCCATCTTATTCCCAACACACATCGCATCCTCCACCACTGCTCTACACTGTTGCTCACTCTCCAGCGGTACTTCCGAATGCGACAGAATCACAGTGGTTCCGTGGATCCAGTCGGCCAGCTTCTCCGCCGTTTCAATGTCCATCTCGTTTTTCGAAACTATCCGAAACTTCTTCCCAGTGGCGGGTTTTTTGAGAAACGGAGATAGGGAGGCCACTGTGTTGTACACGAACGCCGTTGGAATGGCTTCTCGGAGCTCTGCGTTTTCTGGTGTTTGTGCTCCGAGTGACGGATAATCGGGGGATGGTGCACGTGGATTTGGGAGATTCGGAAGGTGTGATTCATCTGATTTCGACTGCGACTTCTTCGTCCATCCGTAGTTTTTCTGAAAAACATAATTTTCCTGAAAATTGGTTTTTTTCTCAATTTGTATAGCTCACCTTCTGTCTTCGTTTTGGAAAACACCCGTTTTCTTTGTTGTTCATTGTGATATTTTCTGAAAAACTTTTCTGATAGAAATAGAAACGATTGATCATAATTAACACAAGAGGAAACAAATCAGGAATCAGATGACCCGAAAATTGATATTTTACATGAAAAAGGAACAAAATTTCATCTAAACAATCGAAAAACACGTAAATTACAGAAATCTTTTTGTAAAAATTGTATTTATTCATCGATCGACCTCTCCGAACACGATATCCATGGTTCCGATGACGGCGACGATGTCGGCGATCAGCGACATGTAGCAGACGTCGTGGATCGCGGCGAGGTGGGCGAATCCTGGAGCACGGATGAAGCATCTGGAAATAATCGGGGATGAAATCAAATTGTTTTCAAGTTCCTAGTCCTTCTAACTATAAACGATGCATTTATGGCTAGACAAGATGTTTGTACATCTATTATGACTCATCGACTTTGTTTTATAAAAGTTTAATACATCAGTTCTCTATACACATGACTCACCGATACGGCTTGCCGGTTCCATCTGCCACCAGGTACACTCCAAACTCTCCCTTCGGCGCCTCGATCGGTACGTACGTGGCACCGGGCGGCACTTGGAACCCTTCGGTGAAGAACTTGAAGTGGTGGATCAGCGACTCCATGTTCTCCTTCATCTCGGCTCTTTTGGGCGGCACCACCTTGTGATCGTCGGTTTTGATCTCGCCAGTCGGCATTTTGTTGAGACATTGCACCACGATGTTCAGCGATTGGCGCATTTCTTCGACACGGCATAGATAGCTGATAAGGAAAGATTAAAGATCCGGATCTTATCAGAAAACTCTCACCGATCATAACAATCTCCCTTGGTTCCGATCGGCACGTCGAATTCCATATCAGCGTAGGCATCGTAGGGTTGCGATTTACGAACGTCCTGCTTGATTCCACTTCCTCGAACCATCACACCACTGAATCCCCAGTTGAGCGCGTCCGCAGCGGAAACCAGGCCAATGTCAACGGTTCTGGCCTTCCAGATGCGATTCTCGGTGAGCATGTCCTCGAGTTCGTCGATTCTCGCCGGGAACTACAATAAATCGTCAAGAGATCGTTAAGTTTGAATGAGATAATCACCTTGACGGCCCAGTCATAAATGTCATCCATCAATCCGACGGGGAGGTCCCATGCGACACCGCCCGGGCGCACGTAGTTCGCGTGCATTCGTGCGCCAGAAACCCGTTCGGAGAACTCGAACAACTTCTCACGTTCCTCGAACATCCAGAAGAACGGAGTCATCGCTCCGATGTCCAGCGCGTGTGTTGTGATGCCCATGATGTGGTTTTGGATGCGGGTCAGCTCGGCGAACAGCGCTGCAATTTGAAATAGTTAAACGTCATGATATTTAGTCCTGAGCTCACTTCTGATGTACTTGGCTCTGGGCGGAATGTCAATCCCTAAAAGTTTCTCAATTGCCAGAGCAAACGCTTGTTCATTGCACATCATGGAGACGTAATCGAGACGATCAAAGTATGGAAGGGCCTGGAAATAACAAACTTCGCTTCAAACTTTGTGTTTTCGCACCTGTGTGTAGGTTTTATGCTCGATAAGCTTCTCAGTGGCTCTGTGGAGCAGGCCGATGTGCGGAATGGCTTTGAGGATGACTTCTCCCTCGAGTTTGAGCACCAGACGGAGCACACCGTGAGCAGCTGGATGCTGCGGGCCAAAGTTGAGAATCATGTTCTCCAGACTCTTTTCTCTGAATAAATACAGCTGTTTCAAAAGGAAAATGAAGGGATTTTCATCAAAACCTCTTCTTTCCGTCGAAAGAGTCACTGAGCACTGGATCACTGTACGCCAACTTTTCCAATTTGTCCAATCCGATTTTCTCGTCGAAATCCGAAACTCGCTCCGACATCCACAACTTGCCGAGAGTTCCTCCGGTCTGAAAATAGCATAATGTTTCCAAAATGTCACAAAAATCCAGTAAAAACCTTGAACTGCCGCTCGAATTTCGCATCGGGATACCAGATTGTGTGCGAGTTTCGCTTCGAAAGCGCCGGACACGCCGTCACTGCACGAAGCGGGTGCAACGAACGGGAAAGCATCGCTGGAAAAGAAAAATATGCGGTTTTGGTGTTGTTTTTGGTTTCGGAACGGGAAGGAAACGAGAGAAACAGCTGGAAAGCAGGGAGAAAGGAAAGCTTGGTTATGGCACAGTTGGAATAGTTTCAGTGGTGATGAGACCTCACATACAGTGTTTGGAGATGCGTCTTCAAGTTACAATAGTGTATAGGTTTTGTTAAAATTTAGGAAAAAGAAAAGTTAGAAAAATCCCGGTTTTCTTGAGGAAAAAGCAACAAAAACTGTAATTTAACAAGTTTTTTTCGTGGCTCTTTAAAGGCACATGTCTTTTTCCGAGCACCTGGTCCCGCCACGAAAACAAATAAATTTGAAAGAGTACGGTTTTCGAAAAATTTAGAAATCAGTTTCATTTTTCTTTTGCAGCAGCTCAATTTCAGCTTCAACTCTCTTAATTTCCATATTCAGCTCCATAAAATATCATATTCCACTTTTGTCCATTTTCATCAACGTTCCCCCGAATGTTTCGAATTGTCCGGCTCTCATGCATCCATTATTTCCATACTCACAAACAGACGTCTTAGACCAGCACGCCTTTCGTCTATTGTAGAGGACCGAGTCCATAAATACATGCTCGCACATACACACACAACAACTCTATTCCGTTCTTTCCAGCGGCGTCCCTCCCGACCCCAACACATTTTGAAATGCGCGGGCGCGCGCGCCTGCCTCATGTTTGCATTTGTGTGCGCGCGACCCGGCTGTCGACAGCCGAGTCGCACCACTCTCACAGCCGCGTCGCACGCGACGCGGCTGTCGAGTGTGCGACGCGCCCCGCCCCTCCACTCGGCCGCTCTTGCCCCTTCTCTTCGCTGCGCCTTACCACCCCTGTTGCACCGCTCTCGCCCCGCTTCTTCACTCTGCGAAACTGTTATCTTTTGGCTTATCTCCCCCTCACCTCGATATCTCTTCCTCCCAACTGCTGATAGCGCTTGCAATCATTATGTGTACTTTTATCGAAACAGTAGCGATTTGTTGACACGTTTCGCCTTTCGCTACGTGACTAGTGTTGGCTCCTGGCGTTTCCATCCCAGATTGCAAAATTGTAGGGCTCCAATTGAGCACGTCAAAACTTTTTCATGTTGCGCGCAAACATTCCTCTACAGACAGCGATGATCTCTGAAGTGGCTCGAGCTTTGCATAGGTTTAGCTGCCTTGCTACAAGCTCTTAGAGCCATATTAGTACACATTTTCGCGATTGCTGTGTTTCGAAATTATCCATTGTTTGCAAGAGAGGCTACCGACGCGTCTGTCCTCGTAAACTATTGAGTAATCGCCTCATCGCCTCTCCTTCTCGTCTTATCTCCTCCAACTGACCTTCGCATAAACGGCCTTATTATAATTGCCGGTCTCCAGTGTTCCGTTGATTTGATTTGATTTCTTTCTCGTTCTCTTTTTTAGTTTTCTGTTCTTACAGCCAAATCCGTCGAAAATGGTTGACCGCAAGGCTGTGATCAAGAACGCCGACATGTCGGACGACATGCAGCAAGATGCTATCGACTGCGCCACCCAGGCTCTCGAGAAGTGAGTTTCGGATTATTGCACTCAATTACGACAGCAGTGCAGTGATCTCGCATTTTAAACGCTTGAATAATTCGATTGCCCGTGAGCGCTCTCTCGCACCATGGACAACACTTGGTCGCTGAGTCGAAAGTGTAAAGAAATGTCGTCGAGCTGTTGGAACGGCCCCCGGGCCTCCCTCGGCGTCTCGATTTAAACTAAACCCGAGTGGCCGGCAACTAGTGAGAGTCGGGGGCTGTTTTGAGTCTGGCAGAGCCCCGCCACCTGATGATCGCGAGAGATTAGCCCCGCTTACAAATCAAAAAACACATCTTGTTTGCAGGTACAACATCGAGAAGGATATCGCCGCCTACATCAAGAAGGAGTTCGACAAGAAGTACAACCCAACCTGGCACTGCATCGTCGGAAGAAACTTCGGAAGCTACGTGACCCACGAGACGAAGCACTTCATCTACTTCTACCTCGGACAGGTCGCCATTCTGCTCTTCAAGTCCGGATAAATGTCTCTTCCCGCTATGAATACCACCCCATGATCTTTATAATGTGACTTGAACCCACGTGTACCTTATAGCTAGGTGGCGTAAGGTCTTGAGCACACCTGTTAACTCTCTTCCCCCTCTCTTCAACGTATTCTATTTATTTAGCGGAATCCGTCACCTCCCCCCTTCTTCTTTTTATCCTCTTCCATTTTGAAAACTCATAATATTCCTCCCCCTTCTCAAGTGCGCCCCCTTCACAAGCAAAAGCTGTGAACACGTTGAATAAAACAAGTAGCTTTATCATCGTTCGGCTTACCTATTCATCGTAGCAATAATCGAATATTATCTTTCGAAATCGGGATGAGTCAAACATAATCGAATAACGATCTGAAGATGACCGGAAACACTGACGACGACGATCGTGTATCGCAAATGCTGATGCCGGCGGCAGTGATCACGAGAATCATGAAAGAAGACAACATATCGGCGTCGAAGGAGGCTCGCGACGTGATCTGCCGAGCCGCCGCCGTCTTTCTGATAAACCTGTCGGACGTGGCGACACAGGCGGCCCGCGCCAAGAATCACAAGACGATCTCGGCCGACGACGTGCTCAAGGGGCTCCGAGAGCTCGAGGCGACCACTATTTTCGAACATGTACGTGTCAAACATTGACATATTCAGAGTTGCCGACAAAATGTTTAAATTGACGAAAGTAATCGCAGACAAAACCTTTGGTCCGCCGAACACCAAGGAAAAGCGTGTTTGCGCCAAATCCCTCAACTTTGGTGTCGTGGCACGGGAGTACTAATGGACCGATTTGGCTGGGTTTTAGGTTTTCCATTAGATAATTCACTCCTCTACAAAATATTTGCGTCAGAACCTAACATTGTTCGGGTAGTTCTCTTGAAACAGCTCGAAAACTGAAAAAAGTCTTGAAATTTGCCGCAAATTGCCGCCGAAGTTGCGTTTTGGTTTTTGAGCTATTTCAGGAGAACCTTCTGAACAATGTTAGGTTTGGACGAACATATCTTGTAGAGGAGTGATTTATCTAATGGAAAACCTGAAATCCACCTAAATCGATCTATTAGTACTCCCGTGTCACGACACCAAAGTTGAGGGATTTGGCGCAACCACGCTTTTCCTTGGTGTTCGGCGACAAAACGTTTTGTCTGCGATTATTTTCCTCAAATAAAACATTTTGTCCGCGACTCACATATTCAAACTTTTTGCAAAATATTATATTTCTGAGATGTTTCTTCCAGTGTAAATCGATAAACGACAAGTGGAAGATCATCAAGCAGCAGAAGGATCTGGCTCGCAAAGAGCAGCAACAGAGCGTCGAAATGGAGGAGGACGAGGAGGATATCATCGACGAGACTCCAGTTGATGGTATGTTCGGAACATCGTTATCACGGCCCTCATCAGTAAATTTTCAGAATCCACGCTCTAATCCCAATCGAATACTCGAATCTTCATGTAGCATCGCATCTCATTTTTCATTCCCAATTCTCACCACGTGTTTTTGACATACTTTGCTCTCACTTTGACACAAAAAATGATACCCTTTTATAAATAAGACTTGATAACCAAATACAACGCAGAAAAAGAGCCAATATAAATTTGTTGCGCAAGCAACACAACGGCAACGAAGATCACAAGCTGAGAATGGGCTCGGCGCATGGGTTTGCTGCTTTCGGGGAGATAGAGATGGGCTCCGGGAACAGCGCATCGCTTCCACATCTCTTCCCACGATTCGAATCTTAAAAACGCGTTCCGTGCGAGACGGTCGAGTTCGTTGCTTGAGTCGGGGAATCCACGCGAGAGTTGGCAGATTTGACGGGTCAGCTCGGCAGAGTCGTCGAATAGGTAGCCGTTGTGGTTTTCCTGAAAAAGGATCTTTTAACATTGTTGTATGTTTGGCGGGATTTTGAAGAGCCCCAGCCTAACACCCCAGTGAACCGGTCGCCCTGATTTTAACATGTTAAATTTATCGGAAATCTTATCAGTTTTCGATTCCTTTGGACAGTTTCATGTCTTTTTCATCACTATCGAAATCGCCAATCACTGTTTCCGATGTGTAAGTTTTCCGAGAACTGGAAACAGTTCCAGCAAAATATTTTCCCCATTTTTCATTATTTTTCAGAGTGAAGAATCTAGAGAGCAAGTGCATTGGGATAAGTGAGCGTTTCACCTAGAATCTTCCAGAAAACACCCGATTTTTTCAGAAACTTGTGAAAAATACTACTCGAAACTGTGGTCAGACTGTTCCGATGACTCGGTGTGCCGGGAGAATCTGATTTTGGGGAAGGAGAAGTTCTGTGAGCGACGTGGCAGACGGGGTGGGATTCAGAAGGCTTATTCTGGAGAAATGGACGGTTTCAGATGTTCGATTTTGTGGGAATCGGAGAATTCGTCGTAATGGTGGATTTGGATCCGGGTCTCCAGTTCCTAACAGGCAACCGGGACCTGGGAATCATTTCCCAATACCACCTCCTCCGAAACCGCCTTCGGGACAATATGTACCACAAGAGCCGCCTACAACAACAACACCAACACCAGCGGCACCACCACCACCACCACCATCGACTCGGAATCCATTACCACCACCAGCACCGCCAGTCCCACCTCCAGCTCCCCCTCCACCAGCTCCATCCCCATCTTCTTCCTCGGGAACCTCCAAAATGACCCTGCTCCTCGGCGCCGGTCTCTTCGGAATCGTTATCATCGGTGCCGCAGCTTTGCTCTTCGGCTATTGGTACTTCAGAAAGGAGAAGAAGGACAAGGAAGAGCTGGCGAAGAAGCAGTTGGCGGCTCAGCAGGCAAAGATTGATAAGAAGAAGAAGAAGGCGAAGAAGGGAGGGAAGAAGGAGAAGAGTCTGGTGAAGAAGGTTGAGGGCGAGGAGACGAGGATCGAGAGGCAGGAGGCGCGGGAGAAGGATCACGAGGAGGAGAACGAGCGGTGGAGGATGTTCGAGGAGGCCAACAAGAAGGAGAACAGCTTTTTGGTCGCTTAGATCCTTTCTTTTTTGTATTGTTTCTCTTATAAATTTGATTATTGACATGTCGGACTGCTTAGACAGCAACCCGGAAATGACTTGGGACCTGGTTCATTTGAAAGAGAATCATTGACTCCCTAAAGAGAACTGGGTCTCAGATTTTGCAAAGAAGTCCTTTTTTGGCTCACGGAGCCATCAAAGTCTCAGCTCGCACTAAAATCCAGTAGGAATTAACACTGAAAAACGCATTTTTCACGCGGAAAAATGAGTGCTGGAGATAATGGCCAAAATTAGTACTGACTGGACACTTTGATGGCTCCGTGAGCCAAAATAAGGACTTCTTGGCAAAATCTGAGCCCAGTTCACTATAGGAAGTCGATGATTATCTTTCGAATAAACCAAGTCCCGAGACATTTCCGGGTTGCGGCCTAAGAAGTCCGATCTGTGATTTCACATAGGTCTCGCAACGAAAATGATCTTCAGCAAAGGGCTAAGAGATCATACATACCTTGACCAACTCGCCAATACACTTGAACCTCTTCGCCAGCACCGGCACCCTCGATCCGAACATATCAACCACTTTCATCGGAAGATCCACTCCCGAAGTGCTCGTGTGCAGTGAGATGCCCAGATCCGCCGACCACAGTATCTTCGGATAGTCCTCTGCATGGAGCCACGGCGTCAAAACATCCACGTTCTTCAGATTGACCCGTTTGATTTCCTCAATGTAAGCAGCCTTGAGAGGCCCTTTTCCAGTGATGATCATCAGGATCCGGGGAAGATCTTCGAGCTTGTCGTACTCAACAAGAGCGTCCAGAAGGATCTCGAACTTCTCGTCTGGAGTCCACGACGTCGAGGAGAGCAGGACGATGGGACGATTCGGTTGAAGAGTCACCATTCCATTGGCAAGACGGCGGGTTAGAATGGTGCTGTCCGGGGTGTCTCCGAGAAGGATCTTTCCGTTTGGACCCTCAGAAAGTCGACTGTAGACGTCATGGATGTCGGTCAGTTTTATTCCCCTGAAAGAAGTCATTCGTGGCGAGACCCAGTAGATGCCTTACTTGAACTTCCACGTCGGCGGCCTATCGTAAAACGTGCTCGCCTTGACTCCCCACCGCTCCACAAGATCCTCTCGCATCGCTTCAGTCACACAAATATTATAATCAGCCAGCTTGCCGCAAAGGCCTTCAAGCCACGAGACGCATCGGACGATCTTTGCCTTCATGGAGTTGGCCTCGATGAGTTCGTCGTCTGTCAGGTTGTACTTATCCTGCAGAATCGAGTACATGTAGTTGTGCCAGTCGATTGAGAACGTGGCGCATTTGATTTTGGACATCTGAAAAGTAGAAGTTGATAATATGGACTATGGTCACAAGGATCTCACCAGGAAGCACACGATCATCGTCGGCAAGGCTGGTGGATTCTGCATCAAAATGATTCGAAGATTGAAGCCGGTGCATTGGAAGAGAAATGCAAAGGTCAGAGTGACAAAGTTCCAGACGAGTTTGAACGGAAGTTGGATGAATGCTGGAACCCACTCCATATCGGGCGGTGCCGGGATTCCGATGATTCTGGAATCAGACGTTTCGTATCAGAAGTTATCAGTCTCTTATCACTTGATATTTTGATTATCCGTTATCTCTTTTCCGGGCCTCGAATCGTCGAATCCAATGATTTTGACGTCGAATCCCTCGTCGGCGAGCATCTTCGCGTGGTTGCACATTCGGGGGCTGCGGCCGATATCTCCCAGGACAACGACGGCCGCCTCGGCCATTCTAAGGAATTTGTGATTTTCGTGGCGGGACCGAAGAAGGTATGCTAGTTTGATTAAAACTATCTTTACTCAACCATCTTTGAAAGGGGGCGTGTGATTTATAATTTTCAGGGGTGGGGAACAATCCAATTCATCAAGTAAAGGCAAGTAAAGCTCTCGACAGGAAGGAGAAGGAAAGTGCGTGTGATTCCGAGCACAGAGAGAACATAAAAGTAACACAAGGGATACAGAAAAAGTGCAGATCATAACGGGTAAAGGCCTGGTTGGAGGAATGGGAGGAATTATGTGTTGGGTAGCTATAAATGGGGGGAGGTAGATTAACAGTTCACAAGTGAAAACAATGATTTGTGGGTGGGGGAAGAGGAAACAGTTAGCGAATAAAATAAATGTAACAGATATCGTTTCCTATCGGAATGTGTGCCGTGATTCAGGAGTCGTTGAGATTGTTGAGCTTGGTGACGAGCGTCTTCAGCTCAGCCATTGCCTCCTTTGCCGGGATTTTCGGCTTCTTTCTGTAAGAACTGAGGGATTGTGTTGGAAGTGATTCAGTGATAGCTTACCCTTCATCATGGCTTCTACGGCCGTTCGTAAAGTCTTTCGGCAGATCGGACAGGTGGATCGGCGGCGGAGAGATCACTTTCGGGGAGACATCGACGTCTCCGACGACGTCGATCAGAGAATCGTCTTCGGTAGCTTGGCGGCTGATCGAGTTGGTGTTCGGGAGCCAGGAGGACTGATAAGTGCGCTCCCGGACTGGAGTGATAGCAGTCGGCGTGTAGATGGAAGAGGTTTCGGTCGAGGAGTTGCGAGAAGTGGAGAGTTGCGGTATGAAGCTGGGACGACGTTCGGAAGACATCGAAGAGTGACGGGACGACGCCGCCGACGAAGCCTCGGCGATCATCTTGTCCTGACGACTCATCGACGGCATGTAGACTCCCTTGCGCATCGCCGCATCGCTCATTCGACGCTCGTTCGAATGGACTTTTTCGACGGGGGCAGATGGAGAGAACATGGCCGGAGAGGACAGTTTCTTGGGGATGACCACTGGAGACGGTGTGGCGACTTTCGGGGTTGGAGTGTAGGGGACAGGGCTCGGGCGGTGCTCACGGGACTCTCTTCTCTTTGGCGGCGGCGGCGACTCAACAGTGTCGATGCTGATCGGCTCGACTGAAAGTTTCTAGTATAGGTTACTGCTGCAAACGCTCGAATCTCACCTTTAGCTCTCTTGGCTGGCGGCTTGTTATCATCAAAGTCATCTTGTCCGGAATAATCGAATAGTATTGGCTGATTGCTCATCTTGGTCGGGTGATAAGCCGGATAGCCCTCGGGTTCCTCGCTGGCCTCTCTGCTGTCATCCTCGTGACTTCCCCGCTTTGGCTCGAGCTTGTAGATCTTCTTTTTGATGGAAAGCTCAACATTCTGAAATCACAAATCTTGAATCTTCTGTTTTTCAGTCTAAAAACCTACATTTCTAGTCTTCCGGTACGCCGACTTCAACTGTCCGGTTCCCAACTTGACCATCTCCATCTTCGGATCGTAGTTGTACGGATTCGAAACAACGGGCTCCGTCTGAATCGAAGAGGTCGGAAGGCCACCGACGAACGCCGGCTTCTCCGGTTTCTTCTTCTTCGACTTCGATGATCCACCGCCGTGAGCAGCGCGGAGCTCCGCATCGAGTTCGCTGTCTTTCTTTCTCCGTTCCATCTCCTTCTTCTGCTTCTCCTTCGTCTTGGCCTTTTCCTCCATCGCCTTCTGGTCCTCCTTCTTCTCTTTCTTCTCCTTCTTCTTCGGAGCCTCCTTCACCTCCTCAACCTCTCCCTTCTTGTTCGACGACGACTTTCTCGTGCTGGATCTTCTGGTGACTGGAGCACTCGGCACATACTCATCCTCTTCGTACTCCTCATCCTCCTCCTCTTCTCCGTCGTCTTCAGGTTCTTCCGCTTCTTCCGGCTCCTCCTCCTCCTCTTCCTGATCTTCCACCTCCTCCTTCTTCACTTTCGGCGTCGGTATGTACTCGAGCGGTCCGGAACACGGCTGTTTTGGCAGGGTGATCTCGGCACGATAGTCCTCCACCTCGAGGAGCTCATCCGGAAAGTCTTCTACCTTGAACCGAGACTCGAAGGTGTTGGAATCCTGGTTGGGCTTCTCAAAATCCGAGAACTCGCCGGTTTCGATGGCTGCCCGCGTCTGAAAATCGCATTTATCGAGAATTCTCAGTGGAGCGCAACTTACATATCTGCGAGGCATTATGTATGGACGCTCGAACGGTTTTCCTTCCTGAAAACCGAAAAATTAGCAATGCGACAAGTACGCGCCGTTTGCGCAGGAATTGCGCTCCACTGACTTTCAGGCGTTCAGTGGAGCGCAATTGCTAGATGCGACGGACAACGAAAAAATGAAAAGAGAAGAAAAGATATCATCAGAGAGAAGTGAGAAACTCAGTGAAGTTGAAAAAAACGGATTGGAAGAGATTATAATAGTACAAGAAGTTTATTCCACATAGGTTACATTATCGATTTTTGGCTGTGAAGGTAATAAATATAAAGGGTAAAAATGTAGGAAATAGATGACGAGTAAATGAGATTCATAGAGATCGAGATTGAGAGTGTTTGTGACAGAGAGCGTAGGGAACAGTCCGTGCATCTATTTCTGCTGAAACGGCGGAATTGGGAAAAGGGTGAATGTTAGTGGGTTTTTGAAAATTTTAGGCCAGAAAGTGTTTTTTGTGTGTGTGTGTGTTGTTGTTGAAATAACAATTCCACGTCCACCGCCGACCAACACTCGGCCAGGCAACAAAAAGTGCGGGCAGCGAGAGAAACGCAGACTACGAAACGGTTGCTTCGCGTTTCACGCCATTTATCGATTTTTAGCCCAGTTAACTAACCAAATCGGCGCGGCGTTTCTTCAGCACGGTATTGAATGCATTCAGCAGCGAAGCCGGCTGGCAGATTCCCTCGGACACCTCGACCTTGCCCTTCCGACGGAGATACGAGCCGAGTGCCTCCAGCTCTTCCAGAAGACGCGGCGAGATGCGGGAGACCTCTTCGGTGATGAAGCCGACGGGCGGTTCATGGCCGATGGGGAGCTTGTGGTCCGGGACACATTTGTTGCGAGAGAAGTCGTGCGACTGCAAGGATTCAGATGGTTTTCAAGATTCTCAAGCCTAGAGAGCCTACCGAGTTCTTGTAGAAGATCAGCGGGTTATTGCGAGCAAGCTCGTCAATCTCGGCGTCTCTCCTCGCGTCCAACTCTTCCTTAGACTCAATATACTTCTGCTCCTCATCGGCTTCCGGCTCGATTCCCGTGTCCGCCAGAAACGAGTACTTGCTCACCATCGGACTCCCGAACACTGTGTTCTCCGCGTGCATCGCAATCACTTTCACCTCTGAACTCCCTTTCTTTCAGTTAAAAACCAAATTGTCCAGCTTTTCTTACCATCCTTCTCCGGTTTCTCCTCCTCGCCGATCTCATCGGTCACATCGACTCCGGATTCATAGTCGGAATATACAATTTTCCGGAGATGGCCACCCGCAGCTTGCCACCTCTCTCCCACGTAGTCCATCTTGGCGTCTTCGATTCGCAGCGGCCTCACGTATTGCCTGCCGGTCCAGGTCTTGACGTAGTCAGCGACAACGTAGAACAGAAGCTCCTCGTTGTAGGGGAGACGGAATTTTCGGGTTATCTGAACAAGTCCAATCAGTTTTGACTAACAATAAAGTCAAATTCACTTACATTGAGCTTATTCTCTACTTGATACACTCGGATTTGCGTTTTGATCGAGAGGGAGTGCAGAAAGTTTCCTCCGAACACGAGACTGTCATCTGGAGTATATACAGCGTGGATCCAGCCACTTGGGATCAGCATCGTGTCTCCCGGCTCCAGAATCGCCACGTGGCATGATTCAACAGACTTCCCGAAGAAGGCGTTGTCCCCAACCGTCTTTATGAACTCATGGTAGATGTAGAAGTTGGTTTCCGTCGGCGGAATCAGCCAGAACACCTTGCGACCCTTCAGAACGTGATACCAGACGGACGTGCCACTGAAGTCGATGTGGAAGTCCGTGTAGCACTTGGCGACGCTCATCAGACAGTAGTTCTGGACCTTCGGGAACGTGTGGTGCGGGTTGTAGGACTTCTTGTCGCGTCCCATGAACGAAATCCATCTTTGCCTAAGCGCATCCGGCCACTTGTTGCCAACCCAGTCGATTTGTCGGACCAGGGCAGGAGATTTGACGCGATCTTCGAGTGGTGTGAGCGAGAATTCCAGGGAGAGCACGTTGAACAGCTTATCGCGTTTTTCGGCTGGCGTGCTAAATGGAAATGGTGAATTGGTGTTTTTCAATTAGAAACTCACTTGTAGAAGTCGACGAACTCCTGGAGCGACATCTTGACACTTCCCTGGGTCTGAACCTCGACGACTTCGATCATTCGATTCCCGCCGACCAGATCCAGCACATCATTGACGGAGAACGTCGGGTCCGGCACCCTAAAATCAATTTTTGTGCAAATTTTCGTTTTCGGAAAACTAACGTCATTCCGATGCGCCTTGGGTCGCATCTGAAGTGGATTGGCTTTTCCAAACCATCGCGCTCGAAGTAGGCCATGTTGAGATCCTCCGGCTCCATGGTATGGATAAATTCCGGGTGTTGAAAGACTGGATCGCGCATCAATTCCTCGAAATCGAACGCGAAAGACCTCTGCAGCTTTGACTTGTCGAATCCGTTGCCCTCCTCCACATCAGATGCATCGTTGTCGGATATCGAATATTTTCTATTTTTTTTCGCCTTCCTCTGACTACTACGTGGTGTGTTACCGTCTGATTTGCGTTTGGGTGGCATCTGCAAAAAGTTTAGAAAGTTCGATTGAAAATCTAGATTTTATCAAAAAACCACGGAGCGAAATGGAGATTTTTGAGAAGATGAGACATTTTATAACGGAGGAAAAGACAAAAATTCGAAAAAGTCGGTTTGAAAAACGATTTATTCGTCTCGTTTCGGCTAAAAAGCATTTTTTGCTGACAAAAAACAAACCATGTTTGAAAAAAGTTAAAGGCGCATCGAATTATGCAGGCTCGATATCTCGAACGGATATCAACCGTATCCCTACAATTTTTAAAGGCGCATCACGGAAATTGTCCGATATTACGGTAGGATATTATCCCGTTAAAATATTTGTTGTTTTTTCTCTCTATTTCGCGATTTTTGCAAGTTTTTGCTGCTTATTCAGTCAATTTTCAATCACGCGCTGACCTATTTTGAAAAAATCGAAAAGTGCACGTATCAAATTTCACAAATTTCAACGGAGCACGAAAAAAAGAGGGAAAAGATGAAGGTTTCAGTCAAGCTCGTACTTTTTAAAACTTTTTGTTGTTTTTCAAAGTGAGCCAGTCCTTATCAGCTGATCAGTGAATATTCAAAACTCTAGCACTCGTGAAACTCTGCCGGAGGGAACGCGAAAGGCGCAAGCGGACCGCGCTGGCGTGTTCGCCGGCGCTGTCTGCGACTCCACGCGATCCGCGCCCGCAGTGCATTCCTGTTTGTTGTGTTTGATCGTATAACCAGCCAGCCTCTCACTTCCCTCTCCGCTGATTTTCGTGTTTTCACATATTCACCGAAAGGTTCAACACCGTCGCCAATCACGCCAAGCTTATCGATTCGGCACACGGCCCAATTATGCCCGTGTTGGTGACGTAACTTCGTCTCGTCTCCGCCACTCACAATGCACACCAGAAAACAACCAAAACGGACGGACGGCTGTCTCCCGCCTTCATTGTTTGCCCCGGCGTTCCTTCTCCCAGCTCCGTTATCGATCCGACTTTTCGAAACGAACTGTATCCTCCCTTCTTCGACACCCTCGATTCAATTACCCATTCGGAGACGATCGATTAGGGGGCCGCCGCCTATAAACCGGCGCTAGCTGCCTGGCGCGTCAGTCCATCTCACTAGGGCAGTACTTTTCGGTCCACAGCCCAGATCCATCTGTTTTGTATTTTCTACATCATTTTGAGCCATCTTGAGCCGTGATGAGCTCCATTTTTAACATTTTTGGCATGAGATGGGTTTGCGGCACTTTTAGGGGCTGAAACTGGTTTTGGCTGCAAAATTGATTCAAAATAGTCTTTTCAATCATTCATAGATCCAAAGTGCTTTCCTATTCATGCAAATCTGCCAATGTTCATCCTTCGTATCTTCTTCCGTAGCACATCCGGCAAAACACTCTCTCCTGCAAAATGACGGATGGCAAACTGCACTTTTGATGTTTCGCTCTCTTTCTCTCATGCTTTCCCATGCTTTTCTCTCATTTCCTCCAATTCCCATGAGATCCTTCGGAACGTTGGAGGGACAACTTACGCAAGAACCCTCCGAGAACATCTGTGCAGGACCATTACGTGTGCAACGTCGCTCCACCGTAAAGCCCGCCAAATCCGAGTGGCCCGCCTGGTGTTTGAATGTGCGCACAGCTGGTGTGTCTACCCATCAGCTCGGTTTCTATTGCTACATCAAAGATTAAGCCGGAATGAACTAATCGAATCGAACTTTTCACACACACACAGCTGCATGAAACACCTGCTTTCACTCGTTTTCCATTTCTCCGCAATCCCCTTCAGAACTGGTCATTTCTCTCCGTTTTCTTCGTTTTCCGGCGAAATTCCCCCAAATTGAAGCTGTTTACCGCTTCGCTTCTCTTTCTTCAAATTGTCCAAAAACCATGTTCTCCATGACGACATCTTGTTCTGCTCTGGCTCCGCCCATGTTCCGTTCTCATCATGTCATTTCCAGGTGGCCGAAAGATGAAAGTTGCCGCGAAGAAGTTGGCAACTGGAAGAATGCGAAAGGATCGAGCGTCCGCCGCGTCGCCATCCAGTGACATTGAGAACGCCGAGCAGCCGGGCTCACGGCCGAGCCGAATGACGCCGACGAAGAACTCCAAGAGCAGGTTGGTTTTTGGGATTCTATGATTAGCTGGAAATCACGTGGAAACACTAGAAAACAAGCTAATTTCCTGTCCGAAGCATCAGTTTCCGCTCATCACGTCCAACGAGTCACCTGACGGGTTTCACTACAGTGCGCCCAATAATTATAGAACCCCCCTTCATTTCTAACCGATTGGGCGAACTAGGTCAGATACGAAAAATCTAACCATAGAGTTCGATTTGTCATGTCTTGAAACCCCCGCAAGACAATTCTCATGGTGATCGGTGCATCCACGTGACCTAAATACTCGAAAAACCGTTTTCACGCCGCCCAAAAATGATAGAGCCCCCCCAAAAAACGCAATTTTTTCGAAATTTTTGGTGGTTTTGAAGAACGTTTAGGTGCCAAATAAACTTCTTTTTCATCCTGAAGCACATTTATACATGTCTGACACTTCTCCGCTTGCTACCAACCCGTTTTGACAACCTCGGATTTTGCCACCTCGAACCGAAGTTGAAAAGTCAGATTTTGAAGGTTTTCCAAAATGGGTTGGTAGCAAGCGGGGAAGTGTCAGACATGCGAAGATGTGCTTTAGAATGACAACGGAGCTCATTTGTCAGCAAAACGTTCTTCAAAATCACCAAAAATTTCGAAAAAAATGGCGTTTTTTGGGGGGGGCTCTATCATTATTGGGCAGCGTGAAAACGGTTTTTCGAGTATCTAGGTCACGTGGGTGCACCGATCACCATGAGAATTGTCTTGCGGGGGTTTCAAGACATGACAAATCGAACTCTATGGTTAGATTTTTCGTATCTGACCTAGTTCGCCCAATCGGTTAGAAATGAAGGGGGGTTCTATCATTATTGGGCGCACTGTAGTAGAAATTTCTGAAATTAGATCGAAATAGACATAATTCAGCTGTTATTACCCGTTTCCAACAGAAAAAGACTACCTAACATCATTTTCGTGACGAGACCCATTAGGTGACTCCTGGTGACACTAGCCATGATTCACAGGAAAATAAGATAATTGCTCCTAGACATCCCTCTGTTATCAGCTGATTACTGTTATTTCCCTCTAATTTCTCTGTTTTCGCAGGCGAGGCGCTGTGAAGGATGTGTCGAACAACCACAAGATCACCGAGTTCTTCCAAGTGCGGAGGAGTAGCCGAAAGACGAGCAAGCAGATCACCGAAGAGAAACACGACGCTCTCCGGGAAATGGTGCTCAAGGGGACCAATGAACGGCTTCTCGAAGTGTACAAAGACGTCGTGAAGGGGCGGGGCATCCGGACGAGGGTCAACTTTGACAAAGGGGACTTTGTCGTGGAGTACAGAGGTAGGTTATTCATATTCGCTGAATACTCAAATCAAGAAGTTTTCCAGGTGTCATGATGGAGTACTCGGCAGCGAAAGCCCTCGAGGAGGAGTACTCGACCGACGAAGACATCGGCTCCTACATGTACTTCTTCACTCACAACTCCAAGAAATGGTGTGTCGACGCGACGAAAGAGTCCCCGTGGAAAGGGCGACTCATCAACCACTCGGTTCTGAGGCCCAATCTGAAGACGAAGGTCGTCGAATTCGATGGAGCGCAACATCTGATCCTTGTGGCGAATCGGCCGATTGCTGAAGGCGAGGAGCTTCTCTACGACTACGGGGATCGGTCGGCGGAGACAATCGCCAAGAATCCGTGGCTGGTTAATACATAATTGTCATCAAGATTTTTCACTTCTTCCCCCTCACTCATTCGCTCTCATTTCGTTTCTTTCACTGATCCAATCCAATCCATCGAAAATCAATCACTCGTATCAACATTTATCATTCGCCAATCTCGAACTGGATCTCTCGATTCTCTTTGATTGACTTTTGAAAAGTCCCCCATTTACTCTATTAACTGTTCTCACAGAGACAGTCTGTAATTTTCCTCTTGTTTTGCAATTCCCTTCAAAACCTCTGTAAATTTCTCGTTATCACTGATCTTATTCGTTTTCCCCTGTTTTGGTGTATTCGATGTGTGGTCGGGATTGTCCCGACATCGAGATGACTGGTTCTCAGCGAAATTCGTTCCACTTGACACAAACATTATCATACTCTGAAAATCTCTCTTGAAATTTGCAAACTCCAATACTGATATGAATATAAACTTCTTCACTTATTGCCCAGCGGTTTGTGTTTTTTGTACGAGAAACTGATCTGGCAGACACCGTATCGAAATATCTGATGTTCAGCGTCTCTGAATCAGCAAATCGAGTTTCAGTCGGCGAATGCACCCGATTCTCAATGTCGTCGTCGTCAGTTTTCATCATAAACGGGGATGTGAGGTACGCGGCGCGTTTCCCATTGTCGTAGAAATTGGTTTTCTGTGGATTTTCCAGCAAATGGCTACTCTTTGGTGCATTTTTTGTCTAAAAAAACTGGAAATTTCATGAAATTTCGTCTGTTATTCAGAAGATACCATGATTTTCTAAAAAGCGACTGAAATTTACGAAAAACCCATCCAAATCATCATAATTCTGCTAAAATGTTGCAAAGACACACATATTTCTTGCCAAAATCTTAAAAACTGTTAAGAAATCCCAAAAATGCGGAACCCACGTCAAAACTGACAAAAATTTCCAAAAAATTAAGTCAAAACACCGAAAACTAGCAGGAATCACTAGCATGTAAATCACGGTTTCTCCAACAATGGAATGTGTGAATTCCAAGAAATCCAAAATTCCTCCTTTCTCTCAAAACTACATGAATTCATGACTTAATCTGGAAAAGCAACTGAATTCCCTAACGAGGGAAGATCGTAGGTTCACCTGGATAGATAGATTTGGCTGAAACTTGGTAAAAGGGCGGCTTAGGATCCCAATAGTCGGAATCAAAAATGATTTCCATGGGATAAGCTTCTGTAGGCCGCTACATGCAAAAAAGTGCGCTCAGAAGCCAGTTTTTAAGCTTGAAATCACCACTGATTGCATTTCACGTGAAAAATTACTAATTTCAATGGCTTAAATAACTGACCTAAAAACTGGCTTCTGAGCGCACTTTTTTGCATGTAGATGTCACCAGACAAGTTTCCCATCAAAATCCTTTTGGGTTCTGACTATCGGGATCCTAACCCATCCTCCTACCAAGTTTGAGCCAAATCTATCTAGGTAACCCTACGCACCTCCCTTGTTAGGAAACTTATGACGGACCAATCCGAATGTCTTCCAGGTAGAATACTCTCACCCGCAACTCGACGGTTCCGGCGAGGCGGGTCTTCCCGACGAATGGCATCTTCTGCCCTCTTTGGCCCTTCCCGATGGAGTTCACAACTGCCAAAAAGACACCATTTTCTTCTTGTTGCCATCGAGAGAAGAGCCCGGAAAGTGTGTGTTCGGCATTTCGTGTTATAGACAAATTGATGCAAAGGTTAGCAAACAACTTCATTCAAAATGCAATTCCAGTTTCCAGGAACTGATCGCAAAACCCGATGACGTCACCCGTGCCAGTGTCCAAAAAGCTGTCTGTGTCATCACTCGGATACCACTTTTCGGCCCGTTAAAAGCCAAGTTGGAAGTGATCACCCAGGCATATTTCGAGCAAAAGGACTTCTCGAAAGTCGACGTTCTGGCTCAAATGTACACGAATTTATGTGATATTTTCGATGAGAACCTCACTGGAGAGTACTTTTCGAATCTCGCCCATCACGGTAACTGTCCCCGAAACCTAGAAATCAACCAAGTCAAGCTTCAGAAATATCGATCCAAGACCTGTTCGTGCGGTTCCGACATCGGGCTCTTCTCCTCTTCAAACTCTTTTTACTAGAACGAAAGGTTTTGTTCATCGCGCCAACGGGTCTACGGTTAGGAGAGACTATGCTAGCTATTGTCAGCATGTTCCCAAGTGAGCTTTATCAGTCTTATCAGCATAAATCTTCCTTTCAGAACTCCTCGAAGAAGGTCTCTACTACTCGAGTATCAGCTTGAACGGATTGCAAAAGCCCAAAAAAGAGGAGGAGATCGTTATAGAAGAGGATGTCCACGTGCAGTTGGTCAAGAATGATCCGCTGAAAAACAAGGATGCTTGCGGATTCCCGATCAGTCTCTTCACTCAAGGATCATATTTCGATCCGTACCTCTCCATCCAATCGATCGATTCCATCTCGAAAGTCAAAAGTTGTGTGCTGGGAGCCACGAATGCGTTGTTCGCCATGAAGAAGGATCTGTTCGATGTGATTGTGAAGATTGAAGATGACGGGAATCTGGTGCATAATCACATTGAATTCGTGAATGATGCGGGTCTCGAACGGATAATCGCCTTGACTTCTGCCGACCTGAGATTCGCGGATTTCGTGTTGAAAAAGGTCGAGGAACAGATGAAATCGAGCACGGCAGAGTTCGACGGAAGCGACGAGTGGATCCGACTTCAGATGAAGAACTACCTTCTCGGACTCGTCTCCACTTCCCGATCCAACCTTCAAGCCGCCGTTCCGCACTTTGGAGTCCCCTTTGTCAATGAGTGGCGCCGCACTAAGAATCACATGATCTGGATGTCGATTCAGCACGAAGACCTGGTTTCGGTGCCTCCTGGACACATGTTCTCGGAGCAAATGGGCGTCTATGATGTTTATCTGAAGTTTGAGCACGCTGTGAATGGAGTAGAGGGCGCGTCGAAAGTGTTTGGAAGTGTGAACACGGCGGGCAAGAATTTAGGGACGAGTATTGGTAAGTTCGCTCTATTGGGCTTTAAGAATTGGCTCATCTCATAGCGAAGCTTACTTCGCTGTGAGATATTCGGCGGCAATTTGAAATTTTGAACTACGGAGTTGCAATGGAGCCCTTATCATTTATCGTTATTTTCAGGAGAGACTGGAAGTCGTGTCAAAGCGAAATTCACCAATTGGTGGAAAGGAAAAGGCGGATCCCCCGAAGGCGTCGAACAAGGCGAAGAGCCATCTGGATAATGAGATAATGACTAATTTATTTTCTCTTTTTTGCCATTCTAAATGTCCCAGATCTATTTTTCTAATCGCCAGTAATCTGAAAAACACCTAATCTTAAGATTAATCTTCGTCAGTAAAAATGTATTTATTCAGCTATTACTTGATCTCTAATCGATCGATTTTATCCGGTTCCTTTTTTTATTTTTCAGTTGTGTAAAAGCATGTGTAAAAATATTTTTCAAAAAATGAATATATGAATTTTTTGGGAAGAAGACAATATTGGGTGGAAAGACATCCACAAAGTATTTCTTGATTTGTGATTTGTGATCTCTGATGTTCTTATTTTCTCTTGGGCAAACACTTCGGGGAGATTCCTCTGGTTTTCGCTGATTGTCATCATTTGAGAAATTTAAATTCGCGCGGTTTTAAGCTGCAAGCGCGCTCCATTGATGTTTATTTAATTTCAGATTTTTAGGCGGCTTCTTCTTATTTTCTTCTTTTTTGCGAGATTCCGGGTTATTTCAAACCAATGTCATCTATAAATTAACGAAATTCTCTTGGATTCGTTAAAAAACTGAATTTCTCAATGAAATCTTCAAAAATCCCAGGTTTAGGCGGTTTTTTTTTCACATGCAGACTACTTTCTTGGTTGTTCTTCATATTTTCCCAATTCTGGACCGTTATTCACAAGTTACTGCCCAGAAAATAGCGAAACACGGCCTGTAAACGCGTACGCGAAACGTCGCGGTGCTGTACGAGCAAAACGACCGCCACTGTGAAACCACAAAGCCATCCAAATACAGCAACATTCATCAAAGTCTTCGTTTGAAACGCCGCGAGTTCTCCGAGAGGACTACACGAGCAGTCGAATAATTGCATGCGCCTTTAACCCCCATTTCGCTGCGAGACCCGCTCGCTCCACTCCGGAGAAAATTTCAGTGGACGCGCGTACGCTTTTACAGGCCGTGCGAAATCCAGCTAGAACTTTCTAGAAACATCATTTTTCGTTCAAAATTTCAAAAAAAATGAACCCATTTTCGCAGCTTTTCCCTTTTCCTTCCCCTCCACGTGTCGCCTTGTCCACTACTCTCTAGCCTCCTGTGGGTCTGTGTTCGTTGTACTTTGCCCCTTGTCCTGCCGTTATCTCTCTCGATTTCTCCACACGTACACACACTTTCTTGCCGTTTTTTTTTTGATAGCTGTCTACGTAAATACCTACTTTCCGTTCAAAAAACAACAAGTTTCAAGTTTTTCAAAGTTAAACATGTATAAACATAGATAAATCAATAATAATAACTGTAAATTGCAAAAATGTCGCATTTGCCGACCGCTATCTTCACTTTGTTTACTTGTTTTTTGCCGACCGAACACCGCCCTTCTCTCCTATTGATTTGTGTTTTTTCCCACTACGTCTGGCTATACATGTTCCACATCTACGCTTTTCCCTGACTATTTTCGCATTTTCCAGAATGCGGATAAGCGGAGTGACACTGTTCCGCGCCTCTTCCCAACTTCGCAACGTCGTCAACGGACAATGGACGACTACTCACTACACTGTCAAGGATCGGAAGAACGATCCGAGATGGAAAAACGTCGACATGGCCAGAGAGAGCGATGTGTACGACGTGGTAATCGTCGGTGGAGGACCGTCGGGACTGTCGGCCGCGATTCGGCTGAGACAGCTTGCTGAGAAGGCTCAGAAAGGTGAGAAATCAAAGTTGCTGTGTTAATTTCCATTTTGCTGCAGAACTCCGCGTCTGTGTCGTCGAGAAGGCTTCCGTCATCGGAGGACACACCCTTTCCGGTGCTGTCATCGAGACCCGTGCTCTCGACGAGCTCATCCCGAACTGGAAGGAGCTCGGCGCCCCGGTCTACCAGCAAGTCACTGCTGAATCCATCGCTATCCTCACTGAAAATGGCCGCATCCCGGTGCCAGTTCTTCCGGGAGTTCCACTCGCCAACCATGGAAACTACATTGTCCGCCTCGGAAAAGTCGTCCAATGGCTCGGCGAGCAAGCAGAAGCCGCTGGAGTCGAAGTGTGGCCTGAGATCGCCGCCTCGGAGGTGTTGTACAATGAGGATGGAAGTGTGAAGGGAATCGCGACAAGCGACGTCGGAATCGGAAAAGATGGCGCGCCGAAAGACGGATTCGCGAGAGGAATGGAGTTCCACGCCAAGTGCACAGTGTTCGCCGAGGGATGCAGAGGTCATCTGAGCAAGCAAGTCCTCGACAAGTTCAACCTGCGAAGCCACGCGATGACCTACGGAATCGGGCTCAAGGAGCTGTGGGAGATCGATCCGGCGAAGCACAGACCGGGTTATGTGGAGCACACGATGGGATGGCCACTGAACGTCGATCAGTACGGAGGATCGTTCCTTTATCACATCGAGGATGCTGGACAGCCTCTTGTGTCTGTTGGATTCGTTGTCGCCTTGGATTACTCCAATCCGAATCTGAATCCTTACAAAGAGTTCCAGAAGTACAAAACTCATCCTTCGATTTCCAAGCAGTTGGAAGGAGGCAAGAGAATCGGATACGGAGCTCGCGCTCTCAACGAAGGAGGCTTCCAGAGCATCCCGAAGTTGCACTTCCCGGGAGGATGCCTCGTCGGTTGCTCTGCTGGATTCCTGAACGTCGCCAAGCTGAAGGGAACTCATAACGCTATGAAGAGTGGAATGGTCGCTGCCGAGGCCATTTTCGATGAGATCCAAGCCAAAGGAGACGATGTCCAGACTGTGGATCCAGCTGCCTATGAGAAGAACCTGCAGGACACGTACGTCATCAAGGAGCTCAAGGCCACCAGAAACATCCGTCCGTCGTTCAATAGCTCTCTCGGATACATCGGAGGACTCATCTACTCAGGACTCTTCTACGTTTTCGGAAGAGGAATTGAGCCATGGACTCTGAGACACGGGAAGAAGGACAACGAGAAGCTGATTCCAGCCAAGGATGCCAAAGAGATCGATTACCCGAAACCGGACGGAAAACTGACTTTCGACCTGCTCACCTCTGTCTCGCTCACCGGAACCAACCACACCGAGGATCAGCCCGCTCATCTGACACTGAAGAACGATCAGGTGCCACTGGATGTCAATCTGGCCACTTTTGGAGGACCAGAGGCTAGATTCTGTCCTGCTGGTGAGTTCTAAGCGTTCCAAGTTCCAAAATACCAATTTTTCTTTCAGGAGTCTATGAATTTGTGCCATCCGAAGCTGACGAGTCGAAGAAGCGTCTTCAGATCAACGCGCAAAACTGCATCCACTGCAAGACCTGTGACATCAAGGATCCCCATCAGAACATCAACTGGGTCACTCCAGAAGGCGGCGGTGGCCCCAAGTACGAGGGAATGTGAAGACTCTCCGAATTTAACTAGATTTCTGTATCATGAATATGTGTAATTTTTGTACTTATTTATTCTCTTCCGACACGGTTCCCACATCGCCTCTCTCGTCCCTTTTTCCAGCCAATGAATTAGATTTGACCTAATGAACTCTAGAAATATGGCGTGATTGCCACGTGCGGACAAAAGCTAAAGTTGCAATTCCACTCGCCGGTCATAAAACAGGTAAGTCGCTCTCTTGATTGTTTGCAACAAAACAGACTGATAAGACTGATAACGGGTGAGTGCGAGACGCGTCGATCGATATCGGTTTCAAGGCTAACGTCTACGAAAAACCCACAGTTTTTATTTGAGTTTTGCAGTTTTCAGGTTCAAAAATGTTCGCAAGAGCAGTCAGCAGACGGGCGGTTTCGGGGCTTTTCGCAGGATCTCAATCACAGGTTTGTGTGCATTTTTGCGTGAATTACAGTGTTTCTGGTGCCATGGCGCCGATCCGGGAAACTTGAATTTTATGCGCTTTTGCTCTTTTTCAGCCGTATTTGAGACAATTTTTGTGTTTTTCTAAATAGTTTTTTCGCTTCAAAATTCACAGAACACATCAATTCCTGCAACATCGCTGCTATCTCTATGATCACAAAGTGATCTTCATCATAAAATCGCCGCCGCTTATCAGCTATTCATCTATCCCGTCCATAGATGACCGTAGCATTGACATTGACCCATTCCGCGTTTCTACTTGATAACAAAATACAGAGATAACTGTCGCCCCATTTTTTAGAGGTTGTGTGCTGGCGCGCTCTCCCGAAAACATGTTGTTGACCACTTTTCTGCTGAATATGCACTTTTTGCTGTTCGAAAACCCCAAAAATAGGCGGTTTTTTTAATGGTTTACACGTGGCTGAATGCATAATTCGCTTTGATCAGTTCACAAATTAGTTGTTCGATCCCACTTGTTGACTTGCTTTTTCTACAGTAACCCAAAGACGCATATCCAAAAATGGGTGCCGGGTCTCGCCACGAAACATTTTTGCAAGCCTAAACTTTCGAAAATCATTCAAATCTCTTCGTTTTTCTCTGTTTCTCTCACTATTTCTGCAATCAAAAAGACAAAATTCTAGGATGTTGAATGTGAAAATATCATTCTCGTCACTTCCCGGTCCAAGATATCATCGCATCGCGATCCAGTTCGCCCATTATTCCCGCTTTCGCTCACTCGCTTTCCCACAAGTCTTCGTGTTGCCAACACTGCGTTTTATGTTCAATTCTCCTCACTTTTCTCTTTTTTGCAGTGCAAAATGGCCGATCGTCAAGTGCACACCCCGCTCGTGCCAGTCCAGCGCCACAAGTACACCAAGAACGAGAACATCCTGCTGGATCATGTGGAGAAGGTCGATCCAGAGGTGTTCGATATCATGAAGAATGTGAGTTTAAGCTTTTACTTGGGATAACCAATAACTTTCTCATTTTCCAGGAGAAGAGCAGACAGCGCCGTGGACTCGAGCTGATCGCCTCGGAGAACTTCACAAGCAAGGCCGTCATGGATGCGCTTGGCTCTGCGATGTGCAACAAGTACAGCGAAGGATACCCGGGAGCCCGCTACTACGGAGGCAACGAATTCATCGATCAGATGGAGCTGCTCTGCCAGAAGAGAGCCCTCGAGGTCTTCGGTCTCGACCCAGCCAAGTGGGGAGTCAACGTGCAGTCGCTGTCCGGATCTCCAGCCAACTTCGCCGTCTACACTGCCATCGTCGGAGCCAACAATCGTATCATGGGACTCGATTTGCCAGATGGTGGTCATTTGACCCATGGGTAAGAACTACTTCCTTTCGAATCATTGTTATTCCGCTCCTTTCAGATTCTTCACTCCAGCCCGCAAGGTCTCCGCCACCTCCGAGTTCTTCCAGTCTATGCCATACAAAGTCGACCCACAGTCCGGACTCATCGACTACGACAAGCTCGAGGCCAACGCCCTGCTCTTCCGTCCGAAGGCCATCATCGCCGGAGTCTCCTGCTATGCCCGTCATCTCGACTACGCCAGATTCCGCAAGATCGCCGATAAGGCCGGAGCCTACCTGATGTCCGACATGGCCCACATCTCCGGACTCGTCGCCGCCGGACTCATTCCATCGCCTTTCGAGTACTCTGACGTCGTCACCACCACCACTCACAAGTCTCTCCGTGGACCACGTGGAGCCCTTATCTTCTACAGAAAGGGTGTCCGATCTGTCAATGCCAAGGGAGTCGAGACCCTCTACGACCTGGAGGAGAAGATCAACTCTTCAGTGTTTCCGGGACTTCAAGGAGGACCCCACAACCACACCATCTCCGGAATCGCCGTCGCCCTTCGTCAATGTCTCTCGGAGGACTTTGTGCAGTACGGAGAGCAGATTCTGAAGAACGCCAAGACCCTGGCGGAGCGTCTGAAGCAGCACGGATACTCCCTGGCCACCGGAGGCACCGACAACCATCTGCTTCTCGTCGATCTTCGTCCGATCGGAGTGGAAGGAGCTCGCGCCGAGCACGTCCTCGACCTCGCCCACATCGCCTGCAACAAGAACACTTGCCCTGGAGACGTGTCGGCACTGCGACCAGGAGGCATCCGTTTGGGAACCCCAGCCTTGACGTCACGTGGATTCAAGGAGCAGGACTTTGAGAAGGTCGGAGACTTCATCCACCAGGGCATCCAGATCGTCAAGAAGTACAACGCAGAAGCCGGAAAGACGCTCAAGGACTTCAAGACATTCACGGCAACGAACGAGACGTTCAAGGCTGAGGTTGCCGAGTTGGCGAAGCGTGTCGAGGAGTTCTCCGGAAAGTTCGAGATCCCCGGAAACGAGACCTTCTAATTCACTTTTTTCGATTGCATGGACTATTCTATCCTATCCTACATATTCTATTCTATTTTTCTGTCAAATGCGTTTATAAACTTGAGCTGGTCTAGAACAAATTATAGTTTAGCTTAAGAAAACAGATAGAAGATAAAACAGGTGACATAAAAACCAAAAAGGGAAAATAAGTTAACAGGAGAGCTGCAAATCGCCAATCTTGATCTTGCTGCTTCCCGGGAACGCCTTCTTCATCTCTCCGATCTTGGACGGATGCACGGCGATCGATCGGACGTAGTGACCCTCGTCGAAGACACGCGACAGCGGTGGACCTCCGATCTTGACCATCTCGTCGGCAGTCAGGTTCCAGATGCGACGGCAGAGATCACTGAAAAGAAATTAGATGTTCAGTGTGGATTTACGGGGGATCTTACATGTTATAAGGGTGCGGAGTGGCTCTGTAGTTGTTCAGAATGCTGAGTTTCGCAGCGCCGCTCACAGTTCCCTCTCGTCTCATCATTTCGAACACCAGCGAACGCTTCGCGCCCTCGAACTCTGCTTCGTTAATTTCACCGCTTTCGATGACTTTGCGCTGGAAACGATTTATCAGTTTTCGTGGCGAGACCCAATGTCAACTCACAATGATATCCTTGGTTCTCTCGTAAGCCAGTGCTGGCTGCGCACATCTGTACAGGCTCATAGTGATCTGCTTCCGATCCGGCTTCACAAAGATATTCGCTCCATATGCCAGTCCGTCTCCACGAATCGCACGCCACAGAGGTCCTTCCAGTTGGGACAGGTACTGTCCGAACATCATTGTTGGAATCAGAACATCAGAGTTCCAGTCGGCATCGAGGTATCCGGTTTGGTAGATGAACGAAGATTCGGATCCACCGACTCCGATGAGCAGTTCCTTTCCAAAGTTCAGAGCGACGCCTTCTCCTGCGGAAGCGCTGAAGCGGTCTCCTTTTCCGAATCTTGAGTCGGACTGGACCCAGCTCCACTGATCCGGGCTCATGAGCTTCTGATCGATTCCGTCGACGTCGGCGATAAAGTGCACGTTGAGTCCGTTGGCGAACAGCGCGCTGCGGACCTTCTCGAACTTGGCAATGACCGATTCGGGGTTCTTGGTGGCTTCTTTGGAGATCTTCTCGTGGAGTTTCTCGAGGACGAGATCGTCGAAAAGGATGCAGTTGGTGTCTGGAAAATCGATTATTTGAGGGAGGACGAGAAGCAGTGGGACTAACTCTTCTCATAAACCAGCGAGGCGACAGCAGTAGAAGCCACAGTACATCCGTCTCTTTTCTTGTCTCGAGCGTCTCCGGCAAGCTTCTGAGCACACATTTGGATTCTGGAGGCGTCGAAGACGATTCCCTGAAGAATGTTGATTAGTTACAGTTTTCATGATGATAGGATATATCATACCTGAGTGAAGATCTGAGCCCACTTGGCTATCAGCGGGTACTTGTCAGCTCCAACCTTGATTCTCAAACTGACGAGTTGATCATAGAGTCCCGAGATTCCCACTTGAATCGAATGATCGATCAGATCCTTGGTGAACAGCTTAGCAACATCATCAGCAGAAGTCAGCACTCCATCAATCATTGCCGGCGATTCGAACATAAGATCAGTGTAGAGGAAGAGAAGACTGCGATCCTCGGCGGACAAGTTGGACGAGTCGAGCAGGATGAAGATCTCGACGAACTTGGTCGGGCAGTTGTGAAGGTTCGCGTGGAATGGGAATTGCGAGAGGAATGCGGATTGTTGTGGGGTGAGGGAAGATTCGGAAGTGAGCGACTGCACCGGGAACCGATCGAACGCCTCGAGATCCTTGACAATCAGCTGATCCAGCAACTCAGCGCTGGGATGGTTGGCAGTGTTCTCCTTGATAGCCTCCTCCAGCTTCTTTCCCTGCTCCTTGAGCCCTTCCTTTCCCAATTTCTTGCATTGCGCCGCGACTCGATCGTCCTCTTCCTTGGCGATCTTATCAACGAGTCCCTCATCCGGGACACCGATCACTGTGGCACTGGGAGTCGTGAAGTACTTTTTGACAAGGGCAACCCAGAAAGAAGCCGGCTCTGACTTCAACTTCTTCAAATAATCGATTTCGTTGACACGTTTGTGAAGCAGATCCACACTTTCATCGTCGAAAAGTTGATGGCCAATGATATGAGACATGATGTCCTTTGGCGCATTCGTCTCCAACTTGACAAGCTCATTGAGGATGCTCTGATCGATCAGATATCCCATTCGTTCCATATCCCACGTTGGCTCTTCCAGGTGCTCACGGACGGTTTTATCGAAGAATTTCGGGCCGATAGACTCTAGTTTCTCCACGGGAACCCCGGAGAACATGAGGCGCATCTCACAACGAACCTGGAAGTTGCAAAGGTATGAGGCTTCTGAAACTAGGACAACTTACAGCTTCAGCAACATGGAATGACACCGAGCTGGCAAATGGGTCCTCAAGGAGCACAAAGTCCTTCTGGAGCGGTGCAACCGACGTGTTGGACAGGTAATCGAAGAGCACGTGAAGGGAAGAGTGAGCTTCGAGATCCGAGGGGCTGTGTGCGAACCAGGCAATCTCCACGGATCCTCTCGACGCGTCGTCCGTCGGACACGTCACCTTGTGTACACTCGATTCTTTGATTTCCGATGGAGCAAGGGAAAATGGCTTTGGGAAGTGTTTCGGAACGTTGACGATGTTCTCCTTCTCCACGTTGTTCATGATCTCCAGGACTCTCTCGTGATTGACAATTCCGCAGATGGTAACCACCATGTTCGACAGATGATAGAACTTCTTGTGGTAGTCCCGAACTTTCTCCAGATTACACGACTCTCTCAGGTTCTTGAGACGGCCTCCGGTGTCGACGGCGTATGGGTTGAACGGCGGGTAGATGACCTCTTTCGTCTTGCGATCCATGATAGATTCCATCTCGGATTCATGATCTTGCATCTCCGAATAAACGACGCCAGCGTCGTTTCCATCCCCGGTAATGTGATGGACCTCGGTGGCGAATTGAGCGGGGGTGAGCATCGGAGTGAGCAGATGATCGATGTAGACAGGGAGGACCTTCAGGAATCCATCACTGCCCACCGTGCTCAACGTGTAGGCGGTGTGATCCGTGTCGGTCCACGCATTCGTTCCGTCGGCAAGGCATCGATTGGCGATGATGTCGAGCACTCCCTTGTACGGATACTTCTTGCTGCCCATGAACACAAGATGCTCCAGCGTGTGCGGCAATCCATCGTCCGAATCGGCCTCCGTGACAAAGGAAATGGCTCCGTGGACCATTGGACCGGGCGTTTCTCCGATCGCTATCCGCAATTTGGTCGTTTTCGAGGAGTAGAGGAAGAGCTTGATGCCCCCGTTGAGCACTGTTTCGGTGCAAGACCACAGTTTTGAAGCCGACATGGTTGGCTGGAAAATAGATGCATTTTAACGATCTGGAGTGGAAAATCGATTGGGAAATGTGAAAATGTTCAAAAACGAATTGCGAAAAGACGGGCGGAGAGTTTCGAAAATCTTCGAAACAATACGAAAAAGCGGGGGAAATATAAAAATGAATACGGCCGATAAAACCATATATTCAGGGACGCAGAGAGAATAAGAATAAGGCACGGAAAACGGTTTATCACTCGTAAATGTATACAGAACGTGGGAGAAAAAAGGGGAGAAATTGAATATGAACCGACTATTCTTTTGAAAGTAAATATGGTGTATGTATCACAGAATAAGAAAATGGCAATAAATAAGCAATATTATATTTTATAATTACATGTTTCAATCTATAAATCACTGCTGACCAGCGATCGCCACAACTGTCCGACACGATCGTACTGCGACGGATCCTCATGGGACTTCAGATGAACAGCGTGAAGAACGTCGCGGTCCCGTCTGTCATAGGCAATCTTGGCGGCTTCCACGTAGTTCTTCATGGCGAGATGGGCGGCGATGAGGTCTGGATAGCCGTTGACTTTGGCAAAGTACTTTTTGACCTCGTCGAGTCGCTTGTACCGAACACAGGCTTTTACGAATGGCGCGTAGCCGACGGGAGACTTCTTTTGGGCCATGTCGAATAGTTGCTCCATCTTTCCCTTTTTAGCTAGGCCTTCGATGGTCCACAGGTAGACTCTGGAATCGGGCGGTAATTTGAAAGAATCAGAAAACAAGAACTCACTGCTTATCGGTAAGCCGTGCCTGATGCTTCAACTGTTGCACCTTCGCAGTGTCGTGAGCCATCTCAATAACCGTATCCCTAACCGACCAGTCCGCCTGTCCTCGTTGGATTTGCAGTGGGGCGAATGCGCTGACGTCGCTGAGGATCTCCTCGATCGCCTTGTCACCCATACTCTTCGCCGCGTCTTTGGCACGTCGCAAAGCATTCAAGCGCTCGTCTGGCTGAAAATCACATCAACATTATCATAAATAACATGCCTGTAACTCACATTTCTTTCCGTCTCCGCCACATCAAAGTGAAACAAGGTTTGCCGTTCAAAGTCACTGGCTTGCTCGAGAAGCGCAAGCATCTGTCGGGAGGACACACCTCTGGTTTCACCCTCCTGACGTACAAGATCCTGATAGAGACACTGAGCAAGTGGAATCCGACTGATCGCCAACTCGTAACTCTGACGGCTCTCGCTATTCATCAAGTGACGAACGACCTGATGGATCAGCTGAGGTCTTTGGGAAGCTGCGGCCTTCTGCAGAGCCGCCGACACGTCGTTCAGCTGAAGAAGCACTGCAACGTGATTCGCATCGTCGGTTTCCCTTCGGATGAAGAGTCGGGCCAGCTCTGGAAGCTTCGCCTCAATGGCTCGTCGAGCTGCATCTGCGATGGAAACATGCGGGAACTTGAGCAGTTTCGCCGAGATCTTCGCCTCCAACGCTTCCAGCGCGGGTCTGTCCAGTTGTCCGCTCTTCGAAACTTTGCTAATCGACCTCCGAACCCACTCCAAAAGCACTCGATCCACATTCTCACTTGTCTCTCCATTGAGCCATTGAGCAACTTTAATCGCCACACTGTAAGAGCCCATGTCTATGAGCCGGTTGATCACACAAGTCTCCCCGATGGTCCGGAACTGTCTGTGGGTCAGTGGCATGCCGGTTCGAGTCATTCGGAGCTCATTGAGCACTCGGATCTCTTTAATAGCTCTCATCAGCTTCGTAGTGTCCGGGGTGGTCCGAGTATAAGCCATTCCGAAGCGGGCAGCTTGCAGAAGCAACTTCTGCTCATCCGGCTGCCACATGTCACACGCCGTCGCAATGCAGTCGTCGATGGCTTTGTACATGTCCTGAATGACTGTCGACGCGCCGAACGAGTTCTGTCCGGTGCCCTGGCTCAACTCCTGAGCTGCTTTGTACAGATGGGCTCCATCTTCATTCGGATTCCGATTCATCACTGCGATCTTCTCCCGCCCGGCGGCTTCGACAAATTCCACTTGAGTGCTTTCGAATAGACGAATTCCGTCGGGTTCCACGCTCAATCGGGCGTTCGCTGTCATCTTTCTGTAATGAAAAGTTGATTGGGAAACTATATATCACATGGTGGGTCTCGCCACGAAGAACCTGTAGGAAAGACCCAAAACATGACTTACTCATAAATCTTAACCTCTTCGTCTGGCTTCCTTCTGGCACTGACATTAACAAAGATGATAAGTGAATGAGACATTTGAATGAACACTGCCGAATTGCCCATCCAGCCAAAGTTGATGCACTTTGAAATGTCATGATCCTTGATTTCAATACTAGAAAAGCATGTCCCCAGGTCGATCGATACGATCTGGATCTTCCCGTTCTCTGTCATCATCGCAATCCGACTCCTCGCATCATCCACCACACACTTCACGTACTTCGTCGTCGCATCCACCCATCCGGCCGCCTGATTCTGCACTTCCAACGGCTCTCCCTGACATCCCATCAGAAACACCGCCTCGAAGATCAGCAGGATGTGTGTCAACTGGGAATGCGGCTGGAAGGCAATCCACGCTGTCGGTAGCTCCGTGTACGGCGGTTTCATGCTCCAGATGACCGGCTCCGATACGGAATTCACCACGGAAACCTGCCCGTCGACGTCCATCACGGCTATTCCACTGTCTCCGCGTGAAGTGGCAAATGTTCGACTCTCGTGAACATCGGACATCTGCGGATCGAAGACCACTTCGGAAAGCTTCTCGCCAAGCGACGAGTACACGTGGGCTCTTCCCGACTTGCTGAGCACCAGAAGACAGTGTGCACGGGTCCATTCCATCGAAACCGGGTCCGTGAATGCCATGTCTCGTTTTAGGATCCGTCCACTGATGGTTTTTATCCAAATGTACCAGAAGTTGGGGCGGGGCGAGAAGGCGATTGCTGGAAAATGTGAGATTATAAGTTTTCAAGTTTGCAAAAAATGTTGCGGCTGACATTGGGTTTTTGGCGATTTTTACAATTGTCGGAAACTGCTGATATTTTATAGGAATTGATGGAATTCATGTATTTGTACTTGCTTTCATCAGAAGAGAAACGTCAAGAATCTCCGTATTCTGGCAAGAAATCATTTGACTCACCAATGGGTCCCGAGAACTGACATGCTGCAAATGCGACCACATACTTCAGACTCAGCGAAGGCGTCTTGACGTATTCTGTGGTGAAACTGGAAAAAGCTTCAAGTGAATTCAGACTTCGTGGCTTCATATTCTCACGTACTACAACTGTTGATCGCCCAGAAAAACCGAGCTGCTCGGCCGGAGACACAACTCTCCGTCTAGTTTAGGCCTCCCCTGTTCTGGACTTTTCTGTTCGTCCATTTCTGAAAATTTATGAGAAACTGATATTATATTTATCAAGCGAAGTGGCCGCTGTGTCGATTTACGACGGATGCGACTCCCGCCACGATTGTGGGTTACGGTGTCACTCGCTTTACATGTGCACTTAATTTTCAATGAAATTCAGACCCGCGATTAGGCGCACATGTGAAGCTAGTACCACCGTAACGCACAATCGAGACGGGAGTCGCATCCGTCGTAAATCGACACAGCGGCCACTTCGCTTGATAAATATAATAAATATTGATAAAAATAGTGAGCGTTGAAGTCAAGATGGAACGAGGAAGAATTTGTTTCGGTTGAACGGGGAGAAAACAATTTTTAAAATGCAGTTTTAAACTTTTTCTTAACCAGCTCAAGTTTAGAAACAAATTTTACAAAGAAAAATTGAAAAAAAGTAGACGGGAAGCTAACCTTAGCACATTCAAGCAGTGAGAAGTAAGGTGCATCTCGAAATGGATGGATTGAATTTCTAGGCCACGGGTTCGCGACCGCGGTCGTGTTTTGCTGCAGGGCGTGGCAATCTCTGACTCTTCGAGAGTTTTTGAGCCACAATTGATGGGTAAAGTTTAGTTCTGTACTTTATTTACGAGTTGATAAACCATCTTCCGTTTCTTATGCTCCTCTGTGTGAAACGTATCTGAGAGCGAATCGAGTCATTTCGCAGAAGAGTGGGGTTCGTCGATGCTTTCGAAGCGAAGCCGCTTGAGACATAAAGTATTAGTTGAAGTGAATGAACTTTGATACTTTATTCAGGGACATATATAAATCTCAAATTGGGGCATTGCCGAATCATCACTGAATAAACATGGCCCAACAATCTCCTAGTAGTCTACCAGTAGTAGAATATGAGCATCAGTGTGCAACAAAATAATGAAATCGATTTATAAAAATGCCGAACAGTTGAGTATAGTATGTAGATCAACAAAAACACGAAAGTGTACTCTATTCGTTTCTTTTTTAGTGACGAAATCTGAAATACTATAATCATTTTCAAAAGAACTGATCTTTGCTGCCAAGATTACCTCTCCTACTGCCACTTTTCGAACTCTGTGACTGTAACCTGCGCCAATATAATCAATCCATCGTTCCACGAGAATTTTGAATCCAAGACCGTCAATTCGAATAAGAAGAAAGAAACTTTGAGAGATGAATCGGAATTATATTCGGCAGATTTTTACTTACTCGTGTTCCATCTCAATGCAATATTCAGTCTTCAATACTCCCCACAACTCAGCGGCGTCATCTATTCTTTCCGCCCAGTAGGAGTACTCTTCCACGTTTCCCATATCCACCAATTTTTCTAATATGTTCCGGAACTTATTCACAGTTGTCAATGATTCTCTGATTTCAGTTTTTGGAAAGTGAATTGAATCATAAAAGTTGTCCGCAGTTTCGACAGTTGTTGTTATTTTGGCGCTGTTACATTTGATTTTCTACAGAACTATTTGTGTTGTTTCGAGAAGAAATCGCTTACCGAAAGCTGATAATTCCATGGGCTCCCATCCAAATCAATATCTACAACTAATTTGTCAATTGTTGATTTCCAAAATGTTCCCAGAGAAGTGTTCGCGAAATTTCGTACGACAGACTTTCGATTGAAAATCAACAAGCGAATAACGGGTATACACATAACCAGCGAACATAGTTCGAAACACTGAAAACTATACGATTGTGTGATTACAGTGCAAAGAGGTCACATCAGCAACTAGTTGATCGATTTTTCTTGTTCTTCCATTGAAAAAGTACTCGACGAGAGCATACACATCACGCACAGTGACGGATTCCCTCAAAATAGTTCCCTTGCCGTTTACAAGATACATTTTGGAACCGTAATCCCATTCTCTCCCGTCAAATGTCTTGAAAATCCAAACCGTGTCTTCAATCTGCACAATAAATTCAAAATAGTTTTTGTTCAATAGCTTCACTTGTTTGAAAATGAATGGTATTTTCTTGTTGACTTCTCGCATTGACACAACTCTCTTGGCCAGCTTCCTTCTGAATAAACTGGTTTTGTGAGTACTGAATTCAGTACCACACGGTTTTTCAACAGTTGTAATCGACAAAGACGAAGACAACTTTAATTGTTCACTTACCTCATTTCGTAAGAGCTTTGCTCCAAAATTACTCTCATAGACAGGTAGGTGAGGGGAACTCGAGTGGGTTGCACCATTGGGAAAGAAACTCAAAGGCCTCGTTAGAATTGGTGGGGATACTGGTATAGCGAGAATGACCGCATGAAACACACAACAGAACGATATGCCCTAGGTGACCCCACATTCATATTTGCTCAAGGTGCTGTGGGACTGTACCTATTTGTGAATGCAATGCACAGCCCGCATCTCTCCGATGGTCATTCTAATCGATGAGGCTATCACACAGCATGGATGGCTGCTTCGACTGAAGGAAAGGAACGCTGATATAGGAGCGGTAAAGTTTTTCATTTAGGAAAAAGCAATAGAAAAAATTGGAACAAAGTTTGGAAGTCAGCATATAACACGGGAAGCGAGAATTATGTGAGATCAAAATGCACATAATTATCAATATTAGGATAGCAATACATGAAAAAGTTCTTAGAAGTCCTCCTCGTTCTCGTACTCGGAGAAGCCGGAACGAATGATCTTTCGTTTTGGCTGAGCCACTTGTTTCTTCTCGACAGTGATGACTTCGGTGCGGGCTAGCCGGTTTTCGAGAGTCTAAAAGAGAAACTTTGAATCTTTTCAGAAGACAAGGGGCAAACCTCAGTGGTGAACTCGTCCTTGCCTCCGAGATCATCGAAACACCGGATGTAATCGATAGTTTGTTGCTTCTAAACAATGAAATCAATCAATAGTGTTTTGTTTATTTTGCAACTCACGAGGATGATCTGAATGGTCGGAATGACACGAATGTTGAGACGAGTCACCAAGAACTCGACTTTCTCGGCGTTCACATGAATGAAGCGGGTTCCGACATGCTTTCTAGCCAGAATCTCCAGATGCTTGTCAACAATCTTGCAACGGAAGTTCCCGGGCAAGTAGTAGGCCACGACGAGACGCTCGCTCTTCTTGCAAGCCTCGAAGAACTCCTTCTCGTCGGCGACCTCCTCGTACTTTCCGTGTCCGTTCGACATCATCTCCACGCGTTCCTTCTGCGCCTTCTTCATCTGCTCCATTCGGTTACGACGGATCACTTCGAGATCATCCTCGTCGAGGTTTTCAAGTCTGAATTTAAATAGTTGAGGAAAGCTTCTAGCAAAAGAGCCTACTTGTTCATCTCCTGGTCAATTTGCTCTTCGACAACTTGAGCGGCGCGGAGAAGTTGCTCTCCAAACTGTTGTTGAATGTTTCCAGCCATTGTCTGAAAGAAAAAACATAATGCTCATCAGGGAATAAGGGAAGTAATGGTTTAGGAAGAAGCGCGGAAAAGGCAATGAAACATAAGGAAATGTTGCAGGGAGGGTTACCCTGTCAGCTGGGTCAGACCAGTTATGTATTACTCATGCTTTGTGCGCTCAGTTGGCCAGATTCAATACCGAGAAGCGTCGAGAAATGTGCTTGGAAATTCATGAAATTTCATTCAGTAGAGCGCACTTGCTCTTCTGTGTAAACACCGTCACGTCAAGATGCATACTCAGTACATTTGTTTTTTATTTTAATTTATTTTAACTCTGTTCACGCTCCTGTTCACTTCATTTTCGTTCCAAACTCATTAATATTCCATTATTTTTCAGATGCCAAAAACTTCCGTGTGGAAAACTCGTGTCGGAACCCAGATCTTGATGGGTAAGGTTACCGATATCACGCAAATCGGAATCGATCGCATCCCGTGTGCACATGTGAGTTTTTGCGGGTTTTTCAGTTCAATAAATTGATTTTCAGGTGCGATGCCAAATGAATGAGTTCAACATCTACCTGAAAAAGTACTTTGCCAGGTCGTTCGACTTCTGGGCTCTCGACAAGTAGGTCATCGATCAATCATCTGATTTCTAACTGGAATTCTTGCAGAACGTCACTGGGAAACGTCGGGGACACTGTCCTGATCAAGCAAATCGATGGTTCATCCCGCCCGAAAGCCAACGTGTCCCACATGGTCGATCGCGTCGTGTTCAAGTTCGGAAACATTGTCGACCCCGTCACCGGCCGCAAGATTTTCAACGATACGTTCGCTGACGAGATCGATTTGAAAAAGTCGCTGGTTGAAGAAGTCGTTGACAAGCCACTGGAAGAGGAAGCAATGTTGTTCGAAGAGAGACGGGCGCTGCAGATCAGACGACTGGAACAGGAGAAGGAGCAGAACGTGTAGAGAGGATCTCGTATAGGCAGTTAGTTAGTTTTGTTCTGTTTTCTTGTTGTTTTTCTTATTTTTCATTCGTTTTTAAAAAGATTCAATCAATATATCGCAATTCCAATAAAAAAAAATAAAATGTATTTGTATCTATTGGCTTTTACCTCAAGGTTTTTACTTCCTGATGTATACATATTTTTCAATGTTATAATCAAGAAGATTTTTTAAAATGTCAATCTTTAGATGGATATTTCCCGGCCAGTAATCGAAAAACCGAGATTCATCCCAGTCGAGAAGTTCGTCGAGTCCCGAACCAATTCCATCGCCCAACTCCTCAAAGCAATCGATAATGATGCTCTTGTCTCGGGAGAAGTCACGAAAGGACCAAGAACCGCGGCTCAAAGACTGCCACGTCACATGAGAAGACGCGCCATGGCCTACGACATCCGCCGGTTTCCCAGGACAATGCGCGATTTCGCAAAGTCCCATCTGATCTCAAAACACGCCAAAAAGTGCCCAAGTCGATTTGCGAGACGTAAAAACGCCAATTCGAGAGATGTAAGAATCAAAATTGGCCATTACCTGAAAAACAGTGAGATTCTTCAGAAATTCGGCAGAAGCTCCAGCAAAAACGGCAAATGGCTCTCCACACACATTTGGCACGCGAAACGCTTCCGAATGACCAGCAAATGGGGCTTCAAAATCGCCGATCGCAGCTACCAACGCGGCTTCCGATCGATTCTCCGCGATTCCAACAAAAATTGTGTCATCCGGGACAGATCTTATTATACTTGTGTTACGGTGAGCTTTGTGTGAAAATGCTCAAGTTGATTCAATCCTTATCAGTTCTTATCAATTATGATAGTCCCCTAATTCCAGATCATCTCGCCAGACGCCTACTCCAAATTGTCGGTTTTCTCGCAGAAGACGTGCCGCGGACAGACGTCACGAGGCGAAGAAGAGGTAATCAGCAGATGAACCGGTTCTTCTCGCCGTTTTCTCACTATTTTCCCTCTTTTTTGCCTTTTTCATATCAATCATCTATTCAGGAATGCCATCAGCTGTACGTTCCCGGGCAGTATCCCCATGGATTCATCGGACCTGCTAGATTCCAGAAATTGAAACGGGATGGGTAAGGCTGTTATCAGTAGAGATAACTAATCATTGATTTTCAGTGAAGTCCACGTCTGGATCCATCCATCCAGCAAGGATCAGTTCCTGAACGCTCTGACAGATCAGTATGACCTCAAGAAAGATCAGGATTCGGATTCGGAACAGCTCTCCAACTCGAACATCACAGTTCGTGTCGACTCGCAACAACTCAGTCGACTCCACCTCTCCGGACCGCAATGTCTTGCGAAACTTCGAGATTCTATCCGACTTTTCACGGAAAAACGCTTCGAATCCGATCACAATCGGTTTCTTTCCATTGCTGACTCGGTTTTCTCTATGGCAAGAGACGGAGAAGTGATGTATTTGCTAATTGAAGATCCTAGAAATGCGTGGGATCGGAAGACGGAGTTGGTGAATAAGAAGACGGATTCAGAAGGGGAATCTGGAGATTCTGGATTCTGGAGCCGAGAATTCAGAGATGCAGCTGTCGAAAAGAGAATGTCGGATGGCGAGTTCCAGAAGCAGAATGCTCAGAAGATTGGCGGAATCACGGTGACAGAAGCCAAAGTTCCGATTGCACTTGTCATTCGCAATTCTGGGCTGAAAGCTCTCGATGGAGTGGATATCCTGGTTCCGGAGCCTTTTTGTAAGAATTTAAAACCCGATTTTCATGAATTCAAGTGTTTTTTCCAGCCAAGGATCTATGGGTTGCTCTCCAACGTCGCAGTGTCCGTGCCAGTGGTCTCCGCGACGAGTTGGCTGCTCATCTGGAGTCCAAGAATTTCTACTTCCCACTGGATGACGTGGAATCTGAAGCTGGATGCAGTGCAAACGTGGCGTTGAAGACTGAGCTCGAGACCAAGTATCTGTCGAAGCCGCACAATCGGAGATGTCAGTTTTGGAGTGCGCTGTCGGTGAAGTATCCGTTCGAGTTCCAATGGGATGAGCTGGTGAAGCAGTGGAATGGATCTGCTGACAAGGCGTATGTCTGTAGGGATCTGGTGCAGCTCAGGAAGATCCGGGAAGGACTGAAAGGATCGGAGGAGTTGAAAGGATCAGCTGGAATGCTGGTACCTGTTAGACTGCAGTTCGTCGGGAGAGGCCGTCCGAAACGCTTCGGAATGATCTGCTTGCCAACGACGGAAGATCTGATATCGATTCGGAGGAATCGGAACTTGGAAATTGTTCAGAAGCCGAGAAAGACGGCACCAATTGAAGAATCAGATGAGCCGATGGACTTTGAGGATGCTCCGAAGCAGCCATTCTCCGGATTCGTTTCTCTCGACGCGGCCTCCTCGGAAAAGCCAATCAGTCTGAAGTGGTTGTTCGAGGAGACGTCCCGGTTGGATGATAAAAGTGTTAAGAGGAAGAGAGCGAATCGGAAGAAGAAGGAGTCGAGGAAGAAGAGAAAGCTGGAATTTGAGACGAGGGAAAACGAGAAAAAAGAGGAGGAGACGCAGAGGGAAACGGCCGAGTACAGATTTTCGGCGGATCGGTTCGTGATTTTTGGCATTCTTTGAAATTTCAATAAACAGTTCAAAAAGTATTTCCTTTTTATTCCAAAACGCACACTTCCCGCTACTTTCCTATAACAATTATGAATACTTTAGCGAGATAATTGGTCGATTGGTCGCCGGAGAACAAAGTGTACTCGCCGGACACGGAATCGCCATCGGATACATTTGTGCCGACGCCCTCCCGCTCATCGCGTCCAACTATCATCAAAGTGAGGATTTTCATTGATGTTACTCTAATTGAGTGCATTTTCCAGCCAAAACAGTGGTGATGGTGAGGAACTCGACATCGAAATACTATCATCCGGCCTATGTGACAATCAATACTGATGCTGTGCAGATCTAGGACGTTTACTCATTTTTAATCACTTTGAACTTTGTTTTTGTTGATTTCTTTGTTATTGTTTCTGCCTCAATAAATACTCTCTTTTCTACTTATAATTCTCCTTTTTCTTCTTTTCTTTCGAATGGTTCCGGCCATTTCCATTCTTTTCTAGGGAACATTTTCTGACTTTTTGCTTTTTGTTGAATTTTTGATTATGACAGTTTGTCAATTCCCTTGTTTTTCGCAGATTTCTAGAGAATGAAAAGATGGCTAGAAAAGATAACATCACCGCTGAAACCGCAAGAATCGTCAAGTGATTGGGTTCGAGATGAGCTTTATTCGAATACTCGTAAGTCGTTTTGGGTCTCGAAGCGATTGGAAAGCTTGGTTTCGACGTGGCTAAGGAGGTGCTTCTTATCAGTTGAGATAATTATCTATCGATTGGAAAAGACAGAATCTGAGAATCTTGTTTTAGAAAAAAGTTATGCAGCTTCAAAGTTGACCTTGTTTCTAAAAGTGAATCGTTGTTCGTCGTCAATTTTGAATAACTTGTTGCAAGTACTTCAACTGCTAATACATTTAAGTAGAATTCAGTGAAAAATGTCAAGGAGAATATTATCTTTCGATTGGCGAAAACAAAATCTGAAAATATGGATTTTGAAAAAAGTTATGCAGCTTCAAAGTTGAAATAACGTATAAGTTTTGCTAATTTAGCAGAAATGCTCCCCCAATACTCCAAAGCTAGCCAAACGTGTTCAAGCGAAACAAATAAGGAGACAATTCCCTATCAAGTCAATCGATGATTTCCCTTTTCTTCCAGCAACAGCCATTTCCCGTGCCCGATGGTCGTCTGCCTACGCTTCAGATCCAACCGAATGGGAACGGCTCTTCGAAACAAAATGGGCCATCGTCAACAATATTCTGGAGCGGAAGCTCAATGATCCGGAGCACAAAGTTGTCTACGATGAACTCATGTCTCTGCTGGAGAACATGACGAATATGTGCACTCTGCTGATGCTCGAAGCTAATTCCCAACCCGAACCGATCATTGGTCCGATTCTCGACAAGTTCTTCACTGAACAGATCCTCGAGAGAGTGTTGGATTGGGCTATTCAACTAACGGATTCCCTCAAATCAATATGTCAGCTAGCGATCATCAGGATATTCGAGATGATCGTCTCAGATTCTCACTCTCAGAATCACTGTCTTCTAGTCCACAAACCCATTCTAAACCCGCTCTTCCGACTCTGCGAATGGTTCCAGAGAGCCGATATCTACTGGAGAGTCTCCAAGTCCGAGAATAAGAAGACGTCAGAGTCGGAGAAGCAGTTCGTAATCCTTCTGAATCAGATCTGCACGAAACTCGTCGAAGATCGGACATTACTCCACTTCTTCTTCCACTCGGATCAATTCATCGTCTTCACTGAACTAATCCCATTCCTTTATTCTTCTGTAGATACAGGTCAACTAGCCAGGGATGCAGTTCTGCTGATTCTCTCCGTTTCCGCTGAAGACAAGAGCATCGCCGAGTACGTGACAGAGAGAACTTCCTTCTGCCAAGTCCTCACCACCGGTCTCTCCGCCTGCTTCTCCCAACTACCCCGGAAGATCCTGGGTGATGGTGGGGAACGATTAGTCGAGGACTCTTATCGGGAATTCCTTGCTGATTATCACTCGGCTCTCCTGTTCTGCAATGCCATCGCAGATGCAGCTCACGCTGAAGTCGTTGGGAACATCGCTTCATTCTTCTACACTGGATTCTTAACGAACGTCATCAAACCGGCGTTTTTACAGAATGATCGGGAGTACATTGGAGCGAGTATGGTCTACTTACAGGTTAGTTTAGAGATTCCCAAATAGTCTAGATCGATTCGTTTCATGAAACTCTCCCATGTTATCACTGATAACTTATCAGTATCTTTTCATTCTTGAGGGATGACCATTTGGAGCCGTGGGAACGCTAAAAGTGTGAAAGTTGTCGCTTTTGCTCACTTCTGGAGCTCACCACTGCTCCAGATGGCTCATTTTACAAAAATGATGTACTGAACTAGTGTTTGTCATCATGAAACGCATCCATTTAGCTGGAAAATCTGGAAAATTTTGAAACCAGAACTCAATATTCCATTCAGATGTGCATCGAAACTATTGTGTCCCCCATGCTCGTCAAAGCAATCGTTCAAATGATTCTAACCGAACGAGATGATAACGGAACCCTTTTCTTCGAAATAATCATATCCTACGTGAAAGGCGGTGATAAGACGTCTGTAACAGCCCTCTCCCTGATAGACTCACTTCTGAAACTCGCCTGTGAAGACGTGATGCTCGCCCTTGTCTTCCGCCCGCTTCTCACCAACCACTCGGCAACCAAAAAGCAACTTTCCGTGGTTTACAAAGCGTCCCGGGGCGGATCCTTATCACAAACCTACCTCAATTGCATTCCGAACTGTATGTTGAAGTACAATGAGGTGAATATCAGAAGACCAGCTTCTGAAGTCTCCTATCATCTTTTCAGGCGGCTTCTCACTCACTTCTGAGCTCATACATGGGCTCGACGAGGTTAAGAATGGACACCAGATCGGAACAATGTCGGCGGTGGAAGTGGAGATATGATGGGGTGGTTGCGGGAAGCTTCGTTTTACCTGCGGAATCAGATGACGATGCCACTTGCCACGTGTCATTCTCCAGAATGTCTTCGAGCAGGTCTTCGGTTTCAATGACGCCTTACGGGTCAAGCAGATACGGTCATGGATCACATTTGTCGAACATGTTCAATATCAGTGAGTTCTTGTTATCAGTGATATCAGTTTCATCATATGTTTGTTTTAAATTTGAAATTGGCGCCTTGGCCGCGAACACTACAGTAAGATTTGTACGTGCAAATCTTACTGTAGTTTTCGCTGCGAGAGCGCCAATTTGAAATTTGAATGCAACCTTTTTCATTCCATTTTCAGATAAAGTCGGAGATCTTGGCCCGAAAAAGGAGCTTATCAATGAAGATGATCTTGAAGAAGAAGAAGAAGAAGACCCTGACTTCATCCTTCCCCCGATTGACCCTGAGCTTATAAGTGATGAGATGTCTGCTTCGAAAGTCATGACCCAGTCCACTATCGATTACATGCATATATCAGGCCTGGATGGATCAGAATCCGACGATGCGATGCCGATTCGAGTGGAGGATTCTGCAAGAAGCGAGACTGACAGTGAAGCACCGAAGAGCAGTTTTGTGTTGAGTGGATGGAGAGAAGTGAAGGACATGGACACGTTCAAGCATCTGCTGTCGAAGCAGCAAGTCAAAGGGGAACGGATGACTTCGGATGAACTGATGGACTTTATTGATAAGAAGTATTCGGATTTGAGGATTGGAGAGGAGAATAAGGAGAATGAGATGGATAGGGAGATGGTGGAAGTGGAGAAGGAGGAGAAGGAGACTGAGATGGTCGTCGAGGGATTCTCGATTTACAACTTCCCGGAACGATCGAAACTTCTGCAGACGATTCTGGAAGGCGTCGAGACGCTCTGTGAAAATGAACTTCCCTTCAATACCGAGTTGTTCTGCTTGATTGCCGATCTGGCGACGTATCCGCAGCCACTTCTAGCGTTTCACTTGTTCGATCCGAAAGAGGATAGTTCTGAGAAGCATTTGTTAACGGTAAGAGCTGATAACTTATCAGTCGATGATCCTCCTCAGAATCTGACCTAACTAGTTTGAATTCTTAGTATTATCGTTGTATCTCAAAAGTTCATCTCGCACTCAAAATTTCAAATTGGCGCGCACGATATCTCGAAGCGAAAACTACAGTAAGACGTGCATTTTTCAGTGTTTTTGGGCTGTTTTCAAGTAATCTATTGGATTTTTCATGTTTCCTAACAAAAATTCATCCAAAACTGTCGGAAAAGCATGCGAAATAGCCCAAAAACAGTGGAAAATGCAAATCTTACTGTAGTTGTCGCTGCGAGATATCGTGCGCGCCAATTCGAAATTTTGAATGCGAGATGAACTTTTGAGATACAACGATAATATTTAATGTGTCTTTCTTGATACAAAACTTCATCTCGTATTCAAAATTTCAAATTGGCGCGCGCGATATCTCGCAACGAAAATTACAGTACGAGTTGCATTTTTCAGTGTTTTTGGGCTGTTCTATATTAGATTGTTGTCAAAAATAACGAAAAATGCAATAGTTCATTCAAAGACAGTAGGAAAAACTCAAAAATAGCCCAGAAACACTGAAAAATGCACGTCTTACTGTAGTTTTCGCTTCGAGATATCGTGCGCGCCAATTTGAAAATTTGAAAGCAAGACGGTTTGAAAATGAGAATATCAGAACTTTTCCGGCGGTTTTAAAAGGCACATTTTCCATAGTTCTTCAAATTGTAACCTTTTTCAGTTGGTCTATTGTCTATAGGTCTATGTGATAAACTTTGAAACACTTCATACCTCTCTGCCCAGAAATCTAAAAAATGAAAACAGTTCAATGTTCCAGATCCTTCAAAGCGTTCAAACTCGAATCGACGTGATGGCTGAAGGCATTGAATCATTCGACACGTGGATCGAGAAAGGCCTGGAGACCCTCGAAGCGAGAGCTCTCCGGATACGTCATCAGTCATCTGGGCCTTCAGAAGAACACGATCCGACACTGTTCCACGCACGGAGCACACTGCCGGCTCCCGGCCGAAAAGCACTGTAAGTAACCAGGAAACTGTTTGAGGAGTTGTTTCGATGATCATCAAAATACTCTGGTGATAAACAACTACTTATCAATCTGTTGCGAAAAAAACACTAGTTTAGTTTCATGTGGAGCAGAGATCATGAAGCTTCTAGACGAAAAGAGAGAACTTGCTTCGAGAAGTTTTCTATTTTTAGCATGTGACATGTTATCAGTGATAACTGATAAAGAACGAATCAATGAACACTTCTGATCCCTGGTATTCCCTTTTTGATCTACAACCCCATCGGCCGGCCTGAAAACGTGATTCTTATCGTTTTCAGACTGTCATACGGACGCGCTATTTGTGTGTTTAACACGTGTCATTTTTAGATTTCCCATAGGGAAGTTGAAAAATTTGAGTTTTGGTCAGGTTACAAAGGGGCAAGAGCACCTTAGAAGACGAAAAATCGGTTGGTTATCAGAAGAAAACAAGTCAAAACTATTTATGATGATGTTTTGGAGCGATGCCACGTGGATCATAACAGGAGTTTGAATTAGAAACTTCAAATTGGCGCCAACGATATCTCGCAGCGAAAACTACAGTAAAATTCGCAGTTTTCAGCAATTTTTCTTTTTTCAAAACATATTGGAAAACATCGAAAATCACTGAAAAATACAAATCTTACTCGACGTTCGCCCAATACCTGTGCGCGCCAATTTGAAGTTTCAAAGGATAACTCCAGTTTTGCGGTTTTGCCACGTGGCAAATATCTTGAACCGAACCCCAAAAACCTTCTAAAAAGTTCAAATTACACTTTTTGGATCAACAGCTGACTGTCCATTAGCACCCGAACTAATCTCCCCGCCACTTGACACTTCTAGTGGTTTGATCTCTTAATCTTATGATCTTAGTGGCATAAAGATGAAAAGATAATGAAGGACGCCTCCTTATTTACAGAATCCGTGAGCCATCGCGTTCGGAGAATCTCGACGATCAAACCGCCCGTCGGACTGCCCTCGCAGCCATCCTCCTCGCCCACCTCTGCCAAATGCTCGCCTCTATCGTCCTCCAGCAATCACTTATCATTTGAAGCGGATTCTGAATTCCATTACCGGTCCCTCCCATGCTTCTTTCATTTCACCTTTTCTAATTTTATCAGTCTGCCACGCGCGCAATGCTCCAAGTTTTCGTGATAAGAGATTCCCTTTGTTTCCCATCGGCGCCCCGCCCCCTATATCAGTCACAAGCGCACACGGAGTCGTAAATTTTATCATACAGTGTTGTGCGTACGTCTACCCCTCTCTCTTTGTTTGTACTTTTGTTTGTGAAGCGTACGGCCCGACGAGGTGCAGGGAAGTTGGGTCAACGAGACCATTTCTCACGCCACGCGAAGATGTCTTTACACTTTTTGGCGCGAAAACGAAAAAATGATATGCCATCCATCAAACCACTGATCAAACGTGTTTCGAGACGGAAGGTAGTTTGAACCGGACTCTGGCGCCTTTTCTATGATGAACTCATGATGCAGTTGATGATAGGGAAAGTATGCTTTTTCGCGGACGGAGAAATCAAAAGTTTGGTTGGACTTTTTGTGACAATTGAATTTGAACCGGGAAGTTTGTGGGTGTTTTTTCAGCCGAATTTCAGCAAATAATACAAAAACGTGCATTTTGACGTTACGGTGTTTGCGGAAAGCGCCTGAACTTACGCGCAGTTTTAAAAAGCGTCGAATTTTTCCCTGTTTTTCATGGGAAATCATCCTATTCTTTTGATAATTTGCTTTCGAAAATCTTTCCTAGAATCCCACCAACCCTTTCAAACTGTCTACCCATTCCAACAACCTGAGAAATCGCCACAAGTCATAGTTGTCACAGTTTTCGAGCTGCGCGGACAGACATCAAGTGTAGCCCGGTTGTAGTGTGATGTAGTCTTGTTCACCAACTGTCACAGCCTGTCAGAGTCCATTTAACACCCCTGACAAGTCCGCACCTGTTCCGACAAACCATTAGCAGCTCTTTCTGTCTCCGGTGATGAGCATCGCCACAAAAATGGTTTCTAGGCAAGATTTTGTCACTTTTGTTGATTTAAACATGATTTCCATGTTTTTCCAGTGACATTTTTAGATGTTTTCACCAATTTTCAGTTAAAAATTCAGACTTTTCGGTATTTCGCTGCCTTTTCGCCGCCTCTCCCAAAAATCTCCATTTTTCTTCAAAAATAGGTGAAAACTTTCTCCACTTCGAATCAAAAAGCCTAAGCGAATCCAATTTTCCTTTCAAAAAAGCGCGTGGCGCCTTTGATCTATTTGTGTTGTCTCTCTCCCATGATTGAAGACGAAGAAGAATCGACGACGCTGTATTATCAGGCGGCAACGTGATTCGTCACGTGGCGTGAAAAGACAGCCCCTCCTCTCCCGTCGGGAAGCCCGAGACACTGCCAGATGGCGTGGAGACGCAGACAGCGCGGGCCACCTGTGCGGTCGATTCCCAGCGCTCTGCGTCTCCACGACACGCCCTGTTCCCTCGCCGCCGCGCTCTCGCCACTACGCACTCCCTCGCCGGCCGCACAACACTGTCTGCGCCGCTCCGCATGCGTAATCGTATGCATTCATCTTTCGGCCCCCGCCGGTCCCTTTTCCTATATTTCGTTGTTGCTGCTGCTTCTCCTCTCTCTTTCTCTCGCTGATAAGCCAATGAGGGCATCAGTTTGCCCCAACCTTTTCTTGTCTAGAAGCTGGTCCTTTGTACTTTGTGATGATTTGAAATACCCTTTCTGCTGATCTGTGATCCGTAATTTTTAATTCTTTCACTCCAAATGTAAATATTTTCTCATTTTTTCTCACAACTTCCACCACTCTCCATAATAAAGTCCATCCAGAGTGACCAGAGCCCTTTTGTTTGACCTTGATGCCGTTTATTAGTGTTCCCGGGGGTTGGAGATCTTATCCTCTGCGTTACGACTGTTTGCTTAGCGGCAGACGGTTTCTCCGCTCATTTACCTCATCTGCCCTAAGGACTCTTCGAACTTTCTCCAAAAACTGTTCAATGGTCTCGCCACCAAATTGGGTTCCACAGCTTCCGGACAAGATTTTGTCACTTTTTCTTATGGCCATTTTACCTAGTGCAACGTGCGCGTTCTCTGCCCGATTTCGCGCCGCGTCGGGTCGTCCGATGTGGCGTGATTGTGTGTGTGTGTTCCGAGACGACCAGCAGCTGACGAGACACAACACAGCCATTTTTCTGGTGAACGGAGCGTCCAAAGTTTCAAGAAGCAAGTGTCGAAATTCTTGTTGACTCCTGAGCCCTAGTGTTGATGTCTTCGGGTCTTTCCTCACATTGACGCCATTTTCCATTTTCTAGAACCGGTGATCACAACACAATTTCGTTCGCATTGTGATAGTGATCACTGTCTTACTGTCAGCCCTTCAATTTTGTTCTGCTAGGTCATATTGTATACAGAATCGCGCCTTCCGGTCAGATGTCTTCGGTCACTCCACCTATTATGGTCGGTCGTCCCACGGCCAGTCACCTATTGGGTCTCGCCACGAAAACGATTTGTGGCTGAAATACGGCTAAAACCTTTTTCGTGGTGAGACCCATTTTTCTACTTGTTCCACTTTTCGGAGCCGCCAAACTACACGTGCTTTGCACACACATTCTGTTATCAGTTATCAGTTCGCGAAGTATTCTCATTGATAATTTGTAGCCTCCATCCTCCTAACCACCGCCTTCTTCGCGCTTATCTCCTCCATTTTCTGCGAGATAGTCAATAGTCATCCTAGTCAATCCTTTCTTGTCGTTCTTATCTATTCTTAGCATTCCATCCGAAATTCCATTCTAATTCCTCCATTTTTACAGAAAATGACTCTAGTGAACAGTCGGCCCGAGTTGATGAACCTCTCGTTCTCGGGCTGCGGCTTCCTGTGCGTCTACCATGCCGGCGTCGCCGCCGCCATCAAAGAGTACGCCCCGCAGCTCCTCCAGAACAAGATCCTTGGCGCGTCGGCCGGATCCATCGTCGCCTGCGGTCTCATCACCAATGTGTGCATCTCGCACGCCACCACCACCATACTCAAAGTCGTCGGCCAGGCGAGATCCCGAACCTTCGGACCGCTTCATCCCGAATTCAACTTGCTCGGAATCGTCAGAGAGGAGTTGGAGAGGATACTGCCGCCGAATGCCTATGAAATGTAAGTTTGTTGTCGAATTTCTGTTTCCAAATGCTGAAGGTTAGCCCAAGACCTTGTAGCTTTGTACTGCCGGAACCGATTTCTGCAAAATAGTGTTCGATGTACTCTCTACCTGTTGTAACCAGGTTTGTTTCAGGTGTACCGGCCGTCTCGTCATCTCGCTGACCCGCTGGAGTGACCACGAGAACGTCGTCATCGAGAGCTACCGCTCCAACGAGGATCTCATCGACGCCATCATGTGCTCCTGCTTCATCCCTCTCTACTGCGGAATCACGCCCCCAAAGTTCCGCGGAGTCCAATACATTGACGGCGGAATATCGGACAACCAGCCGATCTACGACGAGCACACCGTCACCGTCTCGCCGTTCTCCGGAGAATCGGACATTTGCCCGCCCGACTGGGACAGTGGAAGCCTTCTCGGAGTGGACTTCAACGGAACATCGATCCGATTCACTGCTAGAAACATGTTCCGATTGATGGCTTGCCTCTGGCCAAGATCTACGGAGGATCTTTCGAAGATGTGCCTTCAAGGATTCGGAGATGCTCTGCGGTTCCTTACTAAATGCGGTATGATCTAAAATCTCAATTTTATCAACAAAATCAATAATTTCAGGAATGGCCCCATGCATACGGTGCCTCACCATACAGACCATCGACGATAACGCCAACGCTGGCCGCTTGTCATCTGAATGCCTCTCTGAAGGCGACGACGCCAAGAAGGCCATCACGCCAGTTGGCATGAGAATCAAGAAGCGAAGCAGCACAAATGCCCTTAACAGGTACTACTTTCGCATAGGTAAACCCAGAAAAACGTTTCCAAACTCCAGTTTCCGCACTCGTGGCGAATCGGAATGCGAGACATGTGGGGACAGCGATCTGCCGCTGGAGGAGGTCAATGTGCACTCATTCTTCCCGAGTATCATGAGGAAACGTGAGTTTTAATGGACTTTGCAAATCGAACATCGATTTTTCAGCATTCGAAGACGCCGTCGCCGCCGAGCGTTCAATCTTTCAGTACGTGATGTCGTTCCGACTGATTCGCTACGCGACCACCGCGATGGGTATCTCGAAATTCCCACTCGACATGACGCTTGCTTTCGTCAAAAAGTTGGTGAAATCGCCGATTGAGTTGGATATTCTGACCTTCTTTATTGGCAGAGTCCATCAGTATCTGGATATGGTGAGCCCGCCCCAGTGGATCTTACTCAAGTTCCGAGCCCTTGCCGACTTTATCCTTGGTGAGGTCGAAAAGCAGAAGTCCCGCTATACAAAGTAAGTCAATCCAGCTTTCCTTCAGTTTTCATCCTATCTTTTCAGCTTCTCCTGCCTTGTTGCTGTTGCCGAAGTCGACAAGTTCGGGTCAGCACTCGCCTCCACAACGATGGAAAAAGACGAGATGAAGGAAATCGAAATGAGCGACGACGCGAAACGAGAGCTCCGCCTGCTCCGAGAACGTGATCGTCGTCGCAAGATGCTCAAGAAGGCCGGTAGAATCACGCCGAACAACTCGGAATCCTCGATCCCTGCCGAGACCTATGATGTCGATTCGGTGGAGCATGTCATCGACTTCACGAGAAATCACGAGGCTCTCTACGAGTACCACTACCTGGATGAGAACAAGATGGTTCGAAACATCGGACTCTTTACCGACGCCCAGAAGACTCCACATCACAGCATCAGTGTCTGCTCACCAACTCGTCTGGTTTATGTTCCCGAAGAAGACGAAGAAGCCTTCAACACATCGGTTTCTTGCCCGGTGACCTTCACTGGCGGGGATGAAGTTCTGGAGTCGGATGACAAGGATTCTGGGTTGTCCGGGATCGACACGAAGCGCAATGGCCAGGAGCCGTCTACAAGGTTTGTGAGTTATCGTCCCTCCGGGTCTTATCAGTAATCAATATCACCTTTCCAGTAAACGCGATGCTTGCTGCTCGCCAGTTCGTGATTTCGACGACCAGATTCCAGCATCAGAATCCACTCCAAAACGTGGCGAGAAAGGACGTGGTAGCCAGCGGAGATACGCGGTCGAGAACATGGCCAGGTACCCGAGGACCGCTTCGCCCGTCCTTCCCTAACATGGTCGTTGCAGAAAGGCGAAGAAGTCGTCGGTGGCGGCCGCGTCGTCGGTGATGTCGTCGGATTCCGAAGGAGTAGACGGAACCGAGAAGCTGTTCGTGCCATCGCGCAAAGCATGGCGCGCCAGCAGCGACTTTGACCAGAAGGATTCGACGGCCCACCAAAGCGACACCACCACCGCCTGAATCCTCTTCTAGCCTATCTACTCACCTCCTTATCACCTTATCACCCCTATCACTCCCCCGTTGTAATATATCTGTATATCTATTTGTATTTGTTGCTTCTTTCTCTCCTCTCACGTGTCAACGGGTTCCCCCCAAACCCCCCAGCCAAAACTCCCACTAAGTGCATTCTCTCTCCGTTGTTGATAATTTGATAATAGCTGTTCCTTTGTTTTTATAGCTTTCTCGAGCTCAAACCGAATGCCTTCACCCCCTTTCTCCCTATTCTCCCCTCCACCTGAACACATTTTGAAAATTCGCTTTTTGTACATAAAAAAGTTTCAATTTGTCAAGTGCCCTTCCCTCTTTCGTCACCTTCTTCCAGCCAAACTGGTTCACCCCTGAAAGAACAATGAAAGTGTGGCTAATTGACCGCTTCTTCTTCGAGAGAGAAGTGGCAACGAAGCCACCAATAGACACTTTCTCTCCTTTTCCACACGAGACCCGTTCTTCTCAATTTGGTCTTTGAGGTAAATTTCAATGTAGATTAGAACGGAAAGTGTGCTCCATTGAGAATGGTTCGATAGCTTCAGGAGTTCTCGATAGGGCGCGTTTTCTCACTTGGCAAGTCATTTCAATAGATCACTAGGAAATGCGCTCCAATGAAAAGTTGAAATCGCGCTCTAACGAAAATCTGACGGATTTGATTTCTTGGGTCTCGCAGAGAACGTTACAAGCCACATATTACTGAAAAATGCAATCGTGCTCTACTGAGAATGGACTTGCAGCTAAAGTTACTGTAGTTTGAGAAATCCTCACTGGAGCGCAATTGCTGACCTGACCATTCATTCCGATTAGGAAAGGCAAACTTGCTCAATTGAGAAGAAGATTACGGTAGCTTTGTCAACTTTCGCTGCGAGACCACAAGTACAACATTTCAAAGTTTTGTTCGTTTCGAACACAAAAAGACCCAAAAGAACATTGCTCAACGTGAGAAGCATCTCTCGACTTCCGTAATGATCTCCTGTTTACCCCCTGACCAGAGATCCCTTTCAATCGAATGAATCAGCGGGACAATGTCCTCGGGGCCTCTTTTCAGTGTCCGATTGCAAAGAGTAAAGACACAAAAAAGTCTCGGGTTAAACCAAACAAACGAGTGACCACTTGAGGGTACACACAAGGTAACCAGCAAAACCGTGCGGAAGACGAGGTTAATCTTGCGGACACGCGGAAGGATTCGACGAAAGAAGCACGTATAAAAGGTAGGATGTGAAGAGAAGAAGAAGAAGAAGAAGAAGAAGCTCGAAAATGAGAAGAAGCCAGTTTGTGCTCCTGTGTGCTCTTTTTGGATCGTGTTCGAGTGCCGCAGTGGTCACTAATAAGCAGGTTAGTTGTATGGTCCCGAGTTTGAAGATTCAATTGTAATTCCAGGTCATTGACACATCTGTGACCCAATTCGAAACCACCCTCAATGACGCCGACTTTGAAAGTAATCTTCATCAAAGATACGATCTTCATACTCTTGGTAGGAAATGCAATAGCGCTCTATTGTGAAATCCGTTCTTTTCCAGGAATCAAAGTGAAGGACGACCCGACTATTGGTAACTACAGTGAGGGAGATATCTTGTTGGAGAGCCCCAAGAAGTTTGTGGAGGAGAATAACAAGTTGGGCAGGAATGCAATCAGGCAGCAGTACAGGTATTAACTTTATCGATTTTTTTCAAGGTTTCAAAAAATTTTTCATGAGTTTTGACCTCCTACAAACTTGATGCTGATATGTTCAACTAACGGAAGAAAATTATTTCATAGTTTTAAAAAATCTTCAAGAAGGGTTTCTGTCAAGTCAAAGTTTGTCAACATACACCTTAATGTCATCATTTTTCAACGATTTTTTAGTGGTTTCAAAAAAATTTTTTATAAGTTCTGACCAACAGCAAATTTAATTTTGACATATTCAGCTAACGGAAAAAAAATTATTTCACAAATAGAAAAAATCTTTTAGAAGGGTTTTTGTCAAGTCAAAGTTGGTCGCCATGTAGGTCGACACCTCAGTTTCATCATTTTCAAAAACTTTTAAACGAATTTTTTTCATGACCTTTTTTTTTCATGACCGTAAACTTAATTTTGACACTGTTAAATGTATAAAATTTATTTATCTCAAACCTGGAAAAATGTTTTGGGTCTCGCAACGAAAACATTCCAGACGCTGGCCGAACGCCGAGATTCCTTACACATTGTCTTCGCAATATGGAGCTTATGCGAGAAGTGTGATTGCTAATGCCATGAATGAATACCATAAGAAGACATGTGTCAAGTTTGTGGCCAGGGACCCCGCCAAGCATCATGATTACCTGTGGATCCATCCAGATGACGGATGCTACAGTTTGGTTGGAAAGTAAGGAACTATAGAGAATCAGAGGCCGAATAGACCCTTTACAGGACCGGAGGAAAGCAGCCAGTGTCTCTGGACTCTGGATGCATCCAAGTCGGAACCATTGTCCATGAACTGATGCACGCCGTCGGATTCTTCCATGAGCAGAGCAGACAGGATCGGGATGACTATATCGATGTGGTCTGGCAGAATGTGATGAATGGCGCTGATGATCAGTTCGAGAAGTATAATCTGAATGTGATCTCGCACTTGGACGAACCATACGACTATGCTTCCATTATGCATTACGGACCATATGCATTCAGTGGATCCGGCAAGAAGACATTGGTTCCAAGGAAGGTGAGTGAAGCGTGATTGCATCATTTCTAGGCTATTGTCAATGGGGCGCGCTTTCTAGAGAACGACTATGCGAACTTTGAGTCAAAGTTGCAGCTGTTCTTTTTCTCATTAGAGCGCACATTCTGATACATTATTTTTGCAGTCCGGTTCCGAACGAATGGGTCAGAGGGTCAAGTTCTCGGACATTGATGTTCGCAAGATCAATAAACTCTATAATTGCGGAGCCAACACTGGTTCCAGTTCCACCAGCTCCACCAACAACAACAATCAGATCAACACCAACTCGATCGTGAACCATCCGCAGGTTTGAGCACACCTCCATCACGTCGTTCTAACCCACTTCTCGCCATTCCTAACACGTGTGTCCGTGTGTTCTTCTCTGTTCGTGTGCCACCACGTGTGTGTGTTCCACTCGCACCGCCGCGGAGACTTTCTCTCCGCGCCTCTCTCACTAAATTTCTGAATTTTGCAGTCGCGCTACGCGGGCCTGCCGTCTACTGCTAACCGAGTTACTAACCAACGTCGGATTATTCGCATTTTCGGTTGAGATTCCACTTCTCCCATTTTTCTGTGTCTTCTCCGGGATTCCACGGGATTCGATCTCTCAAGTCGCCATTTTTTCGTGTCTTCTCTGATTTTTTGTTCAGTTTCTTGTCCGTGTGCCTAATAAATACGTTTTCACTTTAAAACCGATTACGGTAGTTTTTTCTCTGACACCGTCACGCTAAAGTGCACAGTTTCGCACTTTTTCAATTTATTTTGCTGTTTTTTTTTTGCAAAACTTAAGTTAACATCCTTATTTTCTGCTTCAAAACGCTTCAAAATCACATTCTTCGCCGCAAACCAGCATCAAAAATCACTCTGATGTCATTCAGACCGAACCTTGCGAAGATCTCACTTGGCGTTGCCGCTTCTGGGCCCTCTTCTCATATTGCCAACGGAGAGAAGTTCGCGCAATTGTTTGTAGGAAATCCTGTATGGCATGTAGATAATTTTCCGTTTTTTTAAAACAATTTTCTCGAAATTCAAATGTTTTCTCTCTTTCCCAATTCCTTTCTCTCTCAACTGAACTCTGCTCTCGTTGTTATTTACGATAAACCCAGCGATCTCTGTTACTTTGGAGTGTCGTTATCACACCATTTCTTCTCTTTTTCCGAATTTTTCCGTATAAAAGCTTGCCAAAGACCAAATAGTTCAATCAACCTGTTCAGTCCATCAGAATGACCACCAACCGAGTCGCCGCCAACTTGAACATGCTCTTCACCAATCTACCGCTTCTTCAGAGGTATTCCCACCTGATAATTTACATTTTCTCACTTTCTGCCTTCCAGATACGGAGCAGCCGCTGCCGCCGGATTCAAGCTCGTCGAAGTGAGCATTCCGTACTCGGAACCCGCCAACAAACTGCGACAAGCCGCCGATGAGCACCACCTGCAACACACACTGATCAATGCGCCGCCTGGCAATTGGGAGCAAGGATTTCGAGGTCTCGCTTCACTAAAATCACAAAAGGACGAGTTCAAAAAGAGCCTGGAGACAGCGATTGACTATGCGAAGACACTGGATTGTAAGCGGTAAGCATCCAATTTCTCGTTTTTTCAACTGCATTTATTGATTTTTCAGTGTGCACGTGATGGCTGGCATCCCTCGAAGCGACGACGACATAACTCACGCCTCTGAAACCTACTCGGAAAACGTGAGATTCGCCGCTGAGAAGCTGAAAACGCACGATTTGCTGTGCTTGATAGAGCCGATCAACCGGTACACAATCCCCAGTTATCACCTGAACAACTACGATCAGGCGATGGAAGTGATCAGTTTGGATGCGTCGGGGAACTTGAAAATTCAATATGTGAGTTTTTATTATTGCCGTCTTCTCGTTGCGAGACCCATCCGGTGCGATGATTCAAAACAAGAAGGTCCTTGTTCCAGGACACATTCCACGCCCAACAAATCAACGGCCAACTCAGCGCGACACTTCGGAAGCTCAAGGATCACATCGGCTACGTCCAAGTCGCTCAAGTTCCCAATCGAGGCGCTTGTGATACGAAAGGAGAGATCAATTATCAGTTTATCTTCCAAGAAATCCGATCGATCAATCCGAATTGGGTGATTGGAGCAGAGTATTTGGATCCGGAAGGAGCAACGTTCCAATGGGTTGGGAAGATGGATTTGGAGTTTTGAATCAATCAATAAGTCAAATATGTATAAAAATAAAAAATAATTATTATTCATTCAGCATTTTAGTTTAAAAATAGTAGGTACAGTATGTTCAAGGCAACCCGTAAATCGTGTGACACGTGGCAATTGGGAGTACTGTAGGGTTACTGTAAATGGAAAGGGCAGGAGGATCATTCGAGTAGTGGAGGCTCATTGCGCGGGTATCTGGGTTCGAGATCAAGGGTATCGCTGGTAGTTGACGTTCTGACGGTTCGGATTCGACGCTGTCGGAGGATACTGTCGATGCGCCTGTTGTGGGTGGTACTGGGAAGCGGCGTACTGTTGGGCACGGGGAGCACTGGTTACAGTATTCCAGTAGGAATCGTATGGGTCATAGGCGCGTCTCGGGGGATGAGTTGGAGGTCGGGGAGGAGTTGGTCGGGGTGTTGGGGGGTAGACGGTGGTCGGATAGTCGTAGAGGGTCTGGGTGTGGTACCGACGGAGCACTTCTTCTCGACGACGGATCTCCTCTTCGCGAAGACGACGGAGCTCTTCTCGACGGGCTCTGAATTGGGGTTTGGGTTACTGTAGCATTGAAAGATACAATTGGCGCGCTATTATACAGTAAGAATTGCATTTTTCAGAAATCGAAAATCACTGAAAACTGCGAATCTTACTGTAACATTGATTCGACAAGATTTTGTCATCGGGTCTCGCTGCGAAAACGGCAGAATACGATATGCGCCTTTAAAGTAATCAACGGTAGTTTTTCATAAAGGTGCATAACTCTTTTTTGTCATTTTCGCTGCGAGACCCCTTTTTATACTCACTCTCTCTTTTGCTCCTCCTTCCTCAACCGATCCTCACGTCTCCTCTTCTTCTTCTCCCTTCGTCGCTTCTTTTCAGTTATCAACCGTTCCCGTTCAGATGGATCCATTGCAACTTCCACTTTTGCTCGTAAGCTGAAAAAGGTCAACTGGATCTTGAAGAAAAGGCTTCTGAATTGGAGGGGAGTATTTTGGGGTCCCTTGGCTACAAACCAGAGCTCAAACGGTGTATTTCAAGCAAAGTTATGGAGATATGAAGTAGGGACAAAGTTTCAGATGACGTTACTCATCTGAATCTTGAAGAAGAGGCTCCAGAATTTAAGGGCGTGTTCTAGGACCCATTTACTGTAGCATGTCCGAGTAGAAGCTCAAACGGATTATTGGGAGCCGAGTTATAAAAGTTTTCAGTTTGACAATGCTATAACTTTTAGTGTAGTTTTGTAGAAATAATGAAGCGCCCAAAGGACAGTCTCATGGTGGGAGTTCAAAAATTAGAAAGAATGCTCTACTGACAACTCTTTCCGCTTGGCGGGAATACAAAAATTCAAAAACTCACTTGGAAATACGATGTGGATTCGGTGGTTTCGTCGGAGTATGCGGTCGGAAAAGTGGATGACTCGGTGGCTGATGAAACAGTGAAGCCACTACTAGAGCTGTCACGTCCTGAAAAATGGATTATCACTGTCAGATTCTGATTCTAAAAAGGAGGCTTCTCACGTTTCCATTTGGATGAATCGGGCGACGTAACCTGTCGAGATCATGATGAACGACGAGGAAGTGACTTGCCTGGAATGAAAAATGACTTCTGAATCATCTGAATCTTGCTTACTTTCCGTCGCTTCTTGGAATTCGGCCCTCTTCTCGGTTTTCCACTCCTCCGAAGCTCAATGTACCAGGGATTATGACTTCGATTTCCATAAGCACAAGATGAATAAAGGTTATAGTAGTTCTCCATCATTTCCTCCACAAAAACACATTCTGTCGAGTAGTTTGACGACGGCTGAAACATGAAACTTGCAGTTCCTGCATCTGATGGCTGTGTCTTGACCCACCGTTGCATACAACTTTCCCGACGGATCCATACAAATGAAATTCTTCGTTTCAACGCCCCGAATCGACACAAGACTCATCGCCACCGTGATGAACTCGACTATGCTGAACTTGGAGTTCTCTTCTCGGGTCCCGTGCACTTTTACTTGGGTTGAACCGTCTTCTTCGCTTTCGAATGGAAGCACTTCCATCCAGGTACCCGATCGACAGAACAGCGCTCCGCGGCGACGTCTGGAATGGAAACGGTTAGCGTCTAGGGTTCAGGAAGACTCAGAAGTCAGTGTTGGAGATTCAGAAAGACCTGAATCGTGAAATTTGGATTCTGAATCCCAAAATCCTCCCAGAACCTCAAAATCTTGATAAACCCCCTCTAAAAGATAATAAATCACTCACTCGGACGGGTATCCTTCTTCCTCTTCATGCTGCAGCTTTTTCTAAAACGTTCTCTTTTTTCTTCACCTTCAGACCTCCAACTCACTCTTATCCTGTCCACTTGAAACGGAGCACATGAATTGATACGATCAGTCACGAAATTTGAACTATAGAAACCCTGCAAAATTCGAAATTTCCAATTAGAGCGCACGATATCTCGCAGCGAACGCTACAGTAAATGTTAGATTTGCATTTTCAGTGAATTTCTCTACTTTTTCCTTTTGAAATTTGAAATGCAAACTGTCATTTTGACTTGAAACAAAACCGAAACCTTTCCGGTTTTCTCTCGATTGACTCACCGCCAAAAACGGAGTGACAGGTGTGGTGGGAAAGTTGGAAGTGGCTGCTCCTCCGTATGAAACTATCGATGAGGCGGCAGGAACGGCCATATATTCATCTGAATGGAATGTGAGAAAGGAAGGAAGTGAGTAGGCGAAGAGAGTCAACACTCGGAAAAGGGCAAGTGGGAGCAAACAGGCGCCTTTTCTGGCACGAGTTTGCACTCGATATCAGGCGGCTTTTGCAAGAAATTCGGAGGTGGGGAGGGGCAAATAGTTTCCGTTTCTTGAGAGGGTTCAATTGGGGAGAAGGATCAGACTACAGTGATCGGAATGGGTCAAAAGTCAGTGATCAAAGGGAGGATTCAGAAGAATTCTAAACAGAAGCAAGTGCGCTCCAATGCGGAAACTGTCTACGTTTTCGCGTAAGATTCGACGCATTCTGCAAACACCGTACAGTATTCAGATTTCAAGCTCGATCAATTTTCTGCTCTTACTCGCTTTTGCAAATTCGTCTTTTCGAAATTAGCAAGTGCGCTCTACTTGCGCGTGAAACTCGGTGCTTTCTGCAAACACCGCCACGGCAAATAGCACAGTTTTAAAGTGGCGGCAGTTCAAACTTTTCAGAACCTTGAAAACCGTTCAATTCTCCAACGGCCAAAAAGTTACAAAGAAGTTACAAAACCACAGTCTCTCTTGTCGTAAATAAACAACAATTCGCCGCCCTCAAATTGGAGGCAATTAGACCGAAAAAAGAACCGGGAAACGGAAGAAAAGGGGGGAGAGCTGTGAAATTGAGGGATCGACTTGGAAAGGTTGGAGAGAGATAAAGAGAGAGAGATGATAATTGATAATCAATGGGATAGGGATGGATCGAGAGAGAGAGCACGGACAGTTGGTTCTCTCGTTATCTCTCAGAGCCTTCTTCTTCTTCTTCTTCTCATCATCATCATCACAAAACGACTGATCCGCTTGGGTTACCCGAGCCACCCTCTCCTGGGCCAAGTGTTTCACTAAACTTGTTCTTCAGCAGAATTTGACACCGATTCTCGCGGCGGTGACATGCCGATAACGAGCTGAATGTGACGATTTGCGAGGGAGGAGGCTGATGGGTCTGCGGCGGCGAAGCTGAACGAAAAGGAGAAGATTTTGGGGTCAATTCGGGAAGAGGGTTACTGTAGCGACTAGAAGTAGTGGTGTTTGCAGAAAGCACCGAATCTTACGCGCAAGTTTCAAAAATGGGAATTTGTTTTTGCATTAGAGCGCGCTTGCAAATTGAACCGTTCGCTTTTAGAAAATCTGTCTAGAATTATGAAAACTCAGACTTTCTGGGAAAGTTTGAACTGCCGCCAAGAACTGTGCGATTTGGCGTCACGGTGTTTGCAGAAAGCGCCGGATTTTACGCGCAAGTTTCAGAAAATGAAAGCACAGTTTTTGAAGAATAGAGTTCGCATTAGAGCGCACTTTCTAACTGAGAAAAGGCAAATTTGAAAAGAAGAGGGCACAATTCACATTTCAAATCGAGGCTCAAGATCTTTTTCTACAAAAAAAACTTGAAAAAGCGTTGTGACGTGGAAGTTTGCAGCGGGTCGTTTGTCACCGCAAAAGTTCATGACGTCGCCCCTTGTAATCACTCCCAACGGAGCAGTTGGAACATTAGTATAGTTGTGTCAAGAAGCTCCGGGGGATCAAGCAATAATTGACATGAACTGACAGGACTCGGACTTGTTTACCAGAAAACTCTGATCTGCTGTGTCTACCTGATCACAAACGAACAAGTTGTAAAAGTTGTCAACTGGGCGCCAGTGTAAAGAAGAGCAAAGCGGGCCATGGGAGACCCAACTCTTCTGAAGACGTCAGAATCGAAAAGTTGGGCTTGTTGGGGTGGAATAAGTAATCGAGGGGGCAGTGTTCGAGAAGTGGGCCATCCCGGCGCCCCCTTGGGACTGATTTGTCGCCCTTTTTTGATAAGTGGCCGGGGAGGAAAAGAGTGACGGGAGCGGCAACGCGACGGTGAGTCAACGATGAATGTTCCGGAAATGGAACAATTGTACAGTGTTGCGTCCAAGAACAATAACTAGAAGCTTTAAAAAAGATTCAGAATTCCAGAAAATGTTCAGTTAGCAAGTGCGCTCTGTTACGTTTTTACAAATTCAAACTTTTGAAACTTGCGCGTGAGGTTCAACGCATTCTGCAAACACCGTGACGCCAAACTGCACAGTAGTGAGCTTTCAAGGTTCAGAATTCTAGAAAATGTTCAGTTAGCAAGTGCGCTCTAATGCAAAACTGTCTATATGCTTTTCAAACTCTTCAAGTTCATTCAAATTCAGATTTTTCAAGTTTGCGCGTGAGATTCGACCCATTCTGCAAACACTGTGACGCTAAATTCGAAATTTCAGGATACAGAGTTTGGGATTTGGGATTCAAGATCGAAGATTCAGGGATTCAGGAGAGTCAGATTTCGAAGACATAGACAATTGTGTAGTTTGAAAAGAAATCGGAGAATCTCTGCGACTGTAAGAAGAAACGTTTTCAACGACCAGGGGAAACCCGAGAAGCTCAAAGTGTGAACATCACGGGAAAAGTGAACTTTTTGAACGACTCAACTATTTTGACACGGCGAGAGGGGCGAAGAAGCGAGAGAAAACACAATTGACGTCGGTCTCGCAAATTGAAGAGGAAAAGTTGGGTGACCCGGGTACGTCTCTGACGGCTCGGCAGCTGACACTTGCCGGGCTCTCCTCCTGGACACGTTTGCCAGTGGTGACGTGGCAAAGAGATTAATGCGACAGGCCCCCGGGGCCGTTGTCTCGACACAAATCTCGCGAGATTGGGCCAGCCGATACGGTGGCACCGTGCCAAACAGGCACACCCTCGACGCAACCGGTGATTGATGGGGAGACGCGAATGAAAAGTTGGAAGGCAAGGAAGTATGTAAATTGAATGGGGCGAGAGGTGTTGAGAAGGTGTTTTCTCACGGTAATTTATTCGTGACAAGACCCAATTTGGTCAAAGCTTTGGATATTCGAGGTGAGACCCTATCTAACGCTTTTTTACGCAGGAGGATTAAGCGGGAATTCAAAATTTGCATTAGAGCGTAAGCTTTTCACAAGAAAAAGCTTTCGTGGTGAGATCCTAAAATACTTTTTGGGCGGGAGTTCAAAAAGCTAATGAAGAATATGAAGCCGTGAGATTTTTCGCTTTCTGCAATCACCATGACGCTGAAATGCACAATTGTGCGCCAGTCGGATTGGGCGGGAATTCAAATTTTTCATCGGAAACGCTACCGTACCCCTCTCTCCACCCACTAATAACCAGTCTCGGCAATAACTCTTTGTTTAAACTTTTGTTCAATTCTTCCCGGCGAACGAAAAAAACGCGAAAGATAAATCAACGGATGTTTCGGGTGCCAGCCGCCGTCCCGTCCTCGTAAACGTACCGTAGACCTCCCGGACCGGTCAGTTTACGTTGCTCCGAGTGCCTCGTAAAGTTGCTCCGAGAGCTCCGACTTAATGATTGTGCACTTTGGGACGTAAAACTGCAGATGTGTGTGGTGGAGGAAAAGAGGCAACAACGCAAAACGGTTACACGGTTTTTATTTTCTAGTTGTTGCGCGACGACGGAAAACGCATGTGTTTAATGACACCGACTGGGGAGGCAAAATTGAGGAATCGACGAGAGAGTGTGGCGATTCGAGAGACGCAGACGTTTAAAAAAGCACTGAAAATCCGAGGGGACAGTTGGCAAAGCGAAATGATCTGTGATTGTTCTATGTGGCTAAAATTGAAGGGTTCGTATTAGTAAAAGTGTATTATCAGGCCTAAAACGACCGAACGGCAGCTTCAAGCATTTTTTTTTGAAAAAAAATTTTGAAAAAGAAAATCGACTCAAAAATTGGGTGAAACACAAGCTTGTCAGCACAGAAAGTATAAGGAAGTTGAAAGTTTCAAATATATTCGTTTCTAGAAGAAAAACGGGAAAATGTTGCAAAAAGTGAGCGAAGAACATGGCTCAATCAAGGCGCCAAATGACCTTAGAGCAGTTCAGCTTCGCACGAAATCCAATTGTTCCGAAGCTAGTCTTCCTTTTTTCGGAGCGTCAGAACTAAAGTTTTAGTTTTACATTTATAAAAAATTTTTGTTTCGGAAAGAAAAAAACGGGAACCAAAATCTAGACTGAACAGGTATATTGAAACAGACTAGAGCTTCCCGGGAGAGCAACTGCTCGGATCCCGGCCGTCTGTCCCGTTGCAATACGCCCCAAAACATGAGAGCAGTGACGTCGATTCGAAATGAAATACACGTCAATTTGACACCAGATGATTTGTTTTCCGATCCCCGGGATCCTCGCACTGGACCTTGGTGACGATTCGAAGCGAGTTCTGGGAAATTCGAAAATTGACGTCTGCAGCATCTTGTTGTCTGGCAAGGTCTTTGTGAAATTTGATCAGGAAGTTACCCGTTTTTCAGGTCCACACATCAAAATCTGGAAGCTGACTCTTTCAGATCAAGGAAACCAAGTCTCCACAAATTTGGCTTTTGAAAACCGTTTTGTACTTTTATTTCAGGAAAATATAAAGTTTTTGCAATTTTATAAAGAATTAATCTTAAGTATTGTTTTTTAGAACTGTACATTGAATTCCTCCATCATTCATCTGAAATTTCTTCATGAAGCTTCATTTTCAGCTTCTGGCCTAGGTTGGGCTTCTAGTCCGTGTACTTCTCGTGGACAATCCAAACTTTTTTTTTGCTTTCACGTTTTTTTCCTATTTCTCGAGAATTCTCGCGTTTTATCAGTATTCCCGCTTTGAAATTCAGCAATTCAGCGAGTTTTCTGCTTATCTTTTCAATTCGGAGTCATGCTCATAAAAAATGTCCACTTGTTTGTTTCGAATTTGTCAATAAAGCTCGCGGGGCCGCTTTTCCCTCTTTCTCTCGCTCTCGCCTCTGTTCTCCCAACCGCCAACAAGTTCCTTCTTTGCAAAAAGATTCTCATCTAGTAGACAATTGTTTTTGACAAGAATTACATTGATTTCGTAAAAAGATAAGTTACATTCTCGCCTATAAATTCCATCGTCTTCCCTAAAACCACTTCCCCCCGTAAATACAATAAATAGTTTTGCTAACACAAAGATTGTCTCCGAAAATTTCGTTGAAAAACTAAACTAGCTGTCTGATTCGTCCACCGCCGACGGCGAGATAACGACCACGAGGCGAAGGGCAAGATAAGAACCATTAAAATTGGTCAGTGACACTAGGCAAACCTGTATTTCTAATCATCATGTTTGATATTGATAAGAATATTTAGATTACGTATTCAAATGGTCATTTATGTCAGCGACAACTTCTTTCGAAAATGTTCTGTTTGGATCTCGCAACGAAAATAGTTCCTCACTGGAATAGGGACATGGGTTTTCCTTTTTTTCAATGAAAACGTGTGAAAACACGTCATGGAATGCAATCCGGAACTAGAATCTTGCTCTTTTTGATCTCCAATCCAATATTTCATAATTCTTGATAAGGCTTATCAGATAAGCCAACCAGTACAAAATACACTTTCCCCTCCCCCACTCTCGCTCCGCCCCCAATGCCTCCCCCATCTCAAAACCATTAGATCACCCCTTATCACTCTGCGCATTCCATATCACTTCTCTACTTTGCCCTTTCCGTTTGCAGAATGCTTTCCTCTCTCCGTCGCATCGTACCTTCCCTGCCACGTGGCTCCCGGTCGCTCACCTCCCAGCAAATCTTTGACCGAGAGAAGAAGTTCGGATGTCACAACTACAAGCCACTGCCAGTCGCCCTGGCCAAAGGAGAAGGATGCTTCGTTTGGGATGTCGAGGGCAAGAAGTACTTTGACTTCCTCGCCGCCTACTCCGCCGTCAATCAGGGACATTGCCATCCGAAACTTCTCAAGGTACCTGGAACCAACATCCCAATGTTCTATGTTTCTTTCAGGTTATGCAAGACCAAGCAGCCACTCTCACTCTCACTTCCCGCGCCTTCTACAACAATGTCCTTGGAGAGTACGAGGAGTACATCACCAAGCTCTTCGGCTACGACAAGGTCCTTCCAATGAACACCGGAGTGGAGGCTTGCGAATCCGCGGTCAAACTGGCTCGTCGATGGGCCTACGATGTCAAGGGAGTCAAGGAGAACGAGGCCGTCGTTGTGTTCGCCAACGACAACTTCTGGGGACGATCCATCGCCGCCATCTCTGCATCCACTGATCCAGACTCATACGCCCGCTTCGGACCATTCGTCCCTGGATTCAAGACCGTCCCATACAATGATTTGAAGGCTGTCGAGGAAGCCGTCAAGGACAAGAACGTCGCTGCCTTCATGATTGAGCCGATTCAAGGAGAAGCAGGAGTCGTGCTGCCGGATGCTGGATACCTCAAGGGAGTCTCGGAGATCTGCAAGAAGCACAACGTCCTGTTCATCACTGATGAGGTGCAGACTGGATTGGGACGCACCGGAAAGTAAGATTTGATGGAAAACGAATTGATCTGTAACTGAAACTGTTTCAGGCTCCTCGCCCACTACCACGACAACGTCCGTCCGGATATGGTCGTCCTCGGAAAGGCTCTTTCGGGAGGTGTCTACCCAGTGTCCGCAGTTCTCTGCGATGACAACGTCATGATGAACATCAAGCCAGGACAGCACGGATCGACGTACGGAGGAAACCCATTGGCTGCCAAGATTGCTATCGCTGCTCTTCAGGTTAGAGATAAAAGTTGGAACTAGTTAGGAATCATTGTCTTTCAGATCCTTCAAGATGAGAAACTTGTCGAGAACTCCGCTGTCATGGGAGATCTTCTGATGAACAAGCTGAAGACTCTGCCGAAGGACGTGGTGTCCACTGTCCGTGGAAAGGGACTCTTCTGTGCTATCGTCATCAATAAGAGTAAGATTCCCGGATTCTTTTTTCCCTAATTCACACCCAATTTCCAGAATACGACGCGTGGAAAGTGTGCCTGAAGCTCAAGGAGAACGGACTCCTCGCCAAGAACACCCACGGAGACATCATCCGATTCGCCCCGCCGCTCTGCATCAACAAGGAACAAGTCGAGCAGGCCGCCGACATCATCATCAAAACCGTCACCGAGTTCGCCCAGCAGAACTAATGTTCATATAATCAATTTAGTATTTTTTTGTCATGACCTCTCGATCCAGATGCTGGTACATTTATAGCATTCAATGATGTTTCATCGCGCACGATTTAATAAAATCTCAAATTGAGAGAAACGACCTAATCTGATAAGTATTCGCAATCACAAGGTCAGACAGGCGCGTGGTTCTGCAAAAAAGATTCAAAAGACCAAAAGAACCACGTGATGGTGATAGTGATAAGAGATCAGAACCGTTCTTATCAGCCAATTGGGAACGGTTCTCTCTTTCTCCAAAATTAGTTAAAATTTTGAAAATTTCGAAAATCGTGAATTTTTGAAAATTAGCTTGAAAATCACCAAACTTCAAAATCCATTCCTGAAATTTCCCGGTTTTCGAGAGAATTTTGAAAATCGCCATCTTTTCCCGAAGTTCCGACATGTCTCCGTCCCTCCCAATCCCGATCCCGACACAGTTTTCGCAGACACGTTGTCCTAGATTATCGATAAGCCGTACCTGTCGCCACCAGGCCGCCCGTCTCCCCGTATAAAAGGAGATCTCGGATCTGCGATCGCCAGCATTCTCGGGTCGCCGAGATGTTCACACCATTCACGCTATTCCATTTAGACTGCATGTTCTAGCCATTCCTTTCCCCCCGTCCCCCTCCCCTTTCATTCCCCCAAAACAAGTTGCTGATCGTTGTTCGGAGGAGCTTCGTCGCCACTGCCAACGTGTCATATATGCTGTTGTATGCCGCTCGTCGTGCTGTTTTGTAATCAATATTCTCTTATTTTGAAAAATAAACTTCCAAAAATAAACTGTTTCTACTTGCAAAACATTGCTATCGCTCTCTAAACCCATTCTACCGAACAGATAACATCGGAGCGATTTTTCAACTCGGACGCATTGTTATAAATTAAGCTGATTTGACCTGAATTCCCTTTTCGGTCTTTAGTTTCACGATAAAGTTTCAGCGAATTTCAATGAGATTCTGAGTCTAGAGCATGTTATTGTGTCGCTGCAGCACGTGTTCTGTCTGAAGAAGCCTCCCTCAAGCCGCAGCCAGATGGAACTGATTGTGTATAACTAAAAGCTCGAATTCGAATCGGTACATCATCTCCGAGTGTCCTTCGAAGACTATCCCAATATTGATTTCTTTGCCAGGTCACGAATGTTCATGTGGAATCGTGGAAAAAAAGAAAAAGTTGACCTTTAAAAAGGTTGACCTCTCACTAGGTCAGACACGTGGAATGCCAACGCTGCGGTGGTACTCGTCCAGTCGACAAATTTGTCACCGATTCTCTCTTCTACCATGTCCTGTGTCCTCACATTCTGTGAGTTTCCCCCTCTCGTGCCTCCAAGAAGCCTGGAGAGTTATCTCTTTGAGTTTATGGAGGATACGGAGGTTCTGAATGCGGAATACGCTTCAATGCGTTTTTTTGAATGCGGAAAGCGTGCGGTTCGTATGTTCTTCAGAGAGTGAGTTTGCTTCCGTTTTGTTTCTCACTGTCTTCTTTCCTTTTCCAGCAGCGCTGCCGCCGATGAGGCTCTGAAGTGGAGCCAAGACAACAAATTGATCAGTGGTGGGCAACTGATCACTTTGAAGTTCGAGAAGAATCGTCCACCAGACCACGAAGCTCGACGATACCCAAATGCTCCTGCCCATCTCCCCATGGTCATCGACCGGCCACCCCTACCTCCAAGGCAACCAATTCGCCGTCGAGCAGCTTCAGCCGCTCAAGGCCCTCCACCACCAAGAAGACCATGGATTCAACAGTTTCCCCAACGTCAGGGACCATGTGCTCCTACACTAGCTCGTACTTCAGTGCCACCTGCACCTGCTTCCTCGACTCGCGCTCATGTCTCTGCATCGGTGGTCAGTTCTGCTCCAGTGACGGCTACAGTGGCTCAGACTCCGGCTCCAGCTCCACCACAGCAACTGACTCCAGCTCCAGCCCAGGTCCCTGCTGTTGTCCCAATGGCCGCGCAAACCACTGTCGTGGCACCTCCAGCTACGACTAAAGGTGCTGCTTCACCTACAGTTGCTCCTGCTGTGCCCTGGACACCCCTGACGAGATCCACTGCTGCCACTCAACAGCCTGCAATTCGACTGCCTCCTCCTCCACGACCACCGCCGTCGACCGCATCTCTCCAGTTCTCCGTCGTCGGAGAGAGCCGGAACAACTTCCATCATCAACAAGGAGATCCGAATGTGAACGAGCCAACGCGATCTGAAAACGCGCCGGCTTCTTCGTCGAGCAACAACATGGGTGGAGACCGGAACACAACCGTTCACATCAACTTCAATTTGAATTTGAGTTTAAATTTGAATTTGAATTTTTACTAAATTAAGGTGAGCATTTTTTAATTATTATTTAGAAAAAAAACATTTAATTTTTGGTCAAACTTCCACATTTTCGTGAATCTTTAGAACCTGTTGAAAGTCGAGAGACGCAGACTGAACAGTCGTGCAAACGCGCTCCACTGAACACACGTCATCATCTCGCGTGTCTGCGTCTCTCAACTTTCAACAGTTCCTCACGAACGCTTTTCGTTGTTTTTCCAATCAATTTTCTTCAAATACTTTTACAATGTTTCCTTGTTTTTCTATCTTCTCAATTCTGTTTTTTTCGTCATGCTTCAAACTAATTCTTATCAGAAATAATAAAGACAAGAAATCGAAAGAAGTCACAGCGATAAGAAGAACGATCGAGAGGAACAGAACACTGTGAGAAGGGAAGATGTTACGTGGAATTGTAAACAAGTGTAAGCTTTACAACCTGAATCCCCATAATTTCGTATTTTTTCCAGGAAACGACGCGGGGAAAGTGTGCCTGAAGCTGAAGGAGAACGGACTTCTCGCCAAGAACAAGCACGGAAACATCATTCGATTCGCCCCGCCGCTCTGCATCAACAACAGGAACAAGTCGAGCAGGCCGCCGAGTAAAATTGTGAATCTGCCACGTGGCTCCCAGTCGCTCACCTCCCAGCAAATCTTTGACCGAGAGAAGAAGTTTGGATGCCACAACTACAAGCCACTGCCAGTCGCCCTGGCCAAAGGAGAAGGATGCTTCGTTTGGGATGTCGAGAGCAAAAAG
>LR539680.1:0-86189 GCA_900536315.3 Caenorhabditis becei
TGGAATGTCCGTTAGCTCTCAAAGATTTCATGCTTTCACTAGAAGAGTCTGCTGGAGCTCTGGTGAAAAATTGGAGCTTATTTGTGTAGAACCTCTTGGTTGGCTGGAGGAAGGGAATTGGAGTGAGGACTGGGAAGAGAGAGAGAAGTGAATGAACCCCAGATCGCAGACTGAGGGGAAGACAGGGGGTGGAGCAATCCTAGGGCGGAGCAATCTTCAAGCAGTGTTTCTATCGAGCGGAAGTGTTGATGGGAGAGCATAGTCCATCTGCGGAAACAAAGACATTTGGTAAAGACAATAGAGATTCTTATCGTACTATGTGCCGTGAATTTCTGGGAATCAGATGGGAATCACGATAAGAGTTTTCAAAAAACTTCAAAGAATACACTGATGAGCTAGAGTAAATTGATAACAAGTTATAAGGATAACACGGACAGAGAAGATTCTGTCAGAATACTGCAAATGGGAAGGAAAGTGATAAGAAGGTTTTGCATTGATAAGAGCGATCGAAGTTCGGTTTCATAAGAACTTCTGATCGCTACAAGAAAATATCAGTGACGCTCAGAATCATATATGTTGTACCGGCTTGTAACTAACTTTATTGTTACACTGATCTCAATTTCCTGTACAGATTCCTCCTTTTTAACAGCGCCATATCTATATTCCGACCTTCTTATCATCATGGTTAACAAGAATTAAGTATACCTTCAGAACATAGTTCGGAACATCTCTGCCGTTTTCTCAATTTCCATAATTTTTCTGATGGCTCTGATTGCAATCAAGTCCCCGAAACAACTGGGCGCTTATAAGTACTTGATGATGTTCATTTCCATTCATGAGATCGGCTACTCTATTGTTGACAACGTTGTCTCCCCGTTGTTCCACTCCTTTCAAAGTACATTCGTGGTGTAAGTGGTAACAAAAAACTGATCCCTGAGTCCTGGCGTGTTGGAAATTCAGAATGTTGTGTTCTGTAGCTTCTTCTCATTCTCCCTTGCCATTTTTTTTCTTGACTTTATCTACCGGCATCTGGTTGCTAGTGGGTAAGTGTACAGAAGCTTGGATCCTTGCTGACGCAGCCAATGAAGAAACTACTGCATTTGCTGAGAAGAGCATTCTAGAAGTTCTTGATTTGCAAGAAGATTATGTTTACATGGCAGCACATTTCTATGCAAAACTTGAAAACGGAGGTTACAGAATCAATGTTGGATCACTAATCTCAATTTTGACAATGCAGAGCTACATTGTGAGGTGATAAAAGCTTTTGAATCATCGTTCACGTTTCACGTTGCAGACCTCGTCGGTGATAGTGGTCCTGGTGTCCGTTTTCTCAATCTCCTTAAACCTGTTTCTGATAGCTCTGATTGCAACCAAGTCGATGTCAATTCCATTCATGAGATCGGATATACCCTATATTTCACTCTCTCGGATCCACCTACGTGATCATTGTTATCACTAAAAACCGCTCTATCAGTTCAACAGTGTTGAGTGTTTTGAATGGTGTTTATTGTGAGTTGTTCGAGTGGGTTAGAATTCAGAAGACAAAAAGTTTTCTGAAGGTTTAGAATTCCAGAAACAAAGCCCTACTCTCTATCTTCAACTCCTGGAAGTTCTTGTTTTGGCGAGAAGTTGCTGGTGTGCTTGTTAGTGCCCACGCCGTGTGTCAAAGTGTTCGCTCTTGTTCAATGATACCAGAAGCATATAATCATACGGATTTGAGTGAAGAGGAGTTGCTGGGGTGCTTGTAAGTGTCCACGTCATGTGTCAAAGTGTTCGCTCTTGTTCAATGATACCAGAAGCATAGAATCACATGACCGACCACTCGAATCATTGATAATGCTCTGTTCTCTAATTCTATGATTTTCGTTTAACTGAAAAACTCCATTCTTATCGGAATTCTCCAACTTTCCGAAACGGAACAAAAAATTTTGATTTTGCGAGAAACGCGCCAGTAGTAGCTCAGCGGACACATTGGCGGACGGGGAGACTGTGTGAAGGATAATCTCCTGATGATAGGTATCTCTTTGATGGACAGATGAGCAATTAGCACTAGCTAAAATGCTCTAATTGACCTTGGGATAGCGATTCTCGAGATCTAGATGCTGAAAAACAAGTCTCTGGGAGAGCAAAAGACGTTAATGACTGGGGGGGAGAGATTTAGCAGGGGACGTTCGGGGGCTTCTAGGCTACGGAGAGAGGATGCTCGATGAGGTTACTCTCGGGCATCTGGAACAGGTGTCCAGCAAGATGGGGAGAGAGATAGGGATGCAGGGGGGAATAACTGATCTCTGTACCACAGTAGGGTAAGTATCGGAGATTTACCTGAAGGCCTAGTGTGAAATGGAAGTTTTGAAACTGGAAATTATGTCAAAAACTTGGGTTTTGTCCATGACAAATTGGAAATTGAACCCAAAACTTTGGAAAGAGGGAGAAATGAAATGAGTCAGGATTCTGCCGTAGGACCAGAAGGAGCTCTTGGTAAGTTTACCCATTCCGCTTTCCTAATCTAATTCCTTCTTTTTTCCAGATCCCATCGGACATAATCAAGATGTCAGCCACTGTCAAAAACATGCTCATCGGTCTTGGCCTCGACGACTTGGGGTCCATCAACGCGGATCCCCATTCCACCTCCGAATGTGGACGCCAAGACCTTGGAGAAGGTCATCACTTGGTGCAAGCACCACATCGAGAACCCGGAGCTGTCAGCCTATGCCGCGGACTACTTCAAGCTCGAGAAGACGGAGATCTTCGAAATCATATTGGCAGCAAACTACTTGGACATCCAGTGCCTCCTTCAAGCCGGCTGCAAGAAGATTGCCGATTTGATGAAGGGGAACACGACTGAGCATCTTCGTGCTCAATTCGAGACCAAGAACGACTTTACGGCGGAAGAGAAGGAAGCGGTCCGCAAGGAAAATGCCTGGTGCGAGGAGTAAATCTTTATAATTGAAAGAATAAAAAATTCCATACATCTCCCTGTTTCGAGAAACTGTGATATCCAAATGAAGGCAGTGATTCCTCCCTTAACTCTTGTTATCATTTTTCTTCCAGTTAGGTCTCTGCCGTAACTTTTTCACCAAATTAGCTGTTCGATGGCTCAAAATGTTCAGAAAAGACGTATTCTTGTTTGAATAATTGGATTCCTTTTGAAAAAGTCACGATTTAGTCTAATAATCGCGAATTTCGTGACGTTGGTTTGCAAACGCGCTCTACCGCACTTCGCGGTTTCAATTTTGAAAAATGTTGATTTTGGATGTTGGGGAGATTGGGCGCCGTGTGTCAAAGTGCTCGCTCTTGTTCAACGATACCAGAAGCATGGCATCATATGGATTTGAGCGACGAGAAGTTGCTGGGGTGCTTGTAAGTGTCCACGCCGTGTGTCAAAGTGGTCGCTCTTGTTCAATGATACCAGAAGCATAGAATCACATGGATTCGAGAGACGAGAAATTGCTGGGGTGCTTATAAGTGCCCACGACGTGTGTCTTCTCCCTTAAAGCAGTCATTTGATTTTAGCTGCCATTCATCCTGAGTTCATCTGCTCGTGATCTTTTTAGTTTGCTTGTTTGCGAACGTGGGCGTAATCACAGTTGTTGTTGGTCCATTCCAAACGATCGTAGTTGATAGAGACTTTGGAGTTGTTCTGGAGAACGCGGAAGTAAAAGTTTACATATTATGGCATCGCGAACGGGTTGATAATCAACTTCAGCTCAGAACTGTATTTGACACTCTCGGAAGCTACGGAAGACTAATTTCCCCTTCCAAAAGAACCTGGAAGTTTCGATGTCCCGGCGGTTGACATCTTGTGCCATGGAGCTCATCAGTTCTCGAGAAACAGTCTCAGATTCATTGAAGATGCTGGAACTCAGGTTGCCAACGAAGTCTTGGGCTTCTCTTTTCGATCCATCAGTGTCGGTATAAATTTGAAAGTTGCGAGAGTTCGTGTAGCAGCCCAGAACCCCTCTCTTGTTCAATGAATAATTGACGTCATTTCTGGTGATTAAATTACCGCTTTTCCATTTCTCTGTTTTCACATCTTACTGATTTTGAACTACGTTGACAAAACTGTCATATTCTAGTATGTTTCTGCCATTTGTCACTAAATGTGTTCTTGTCAAAGAAATAAACATTATCATGCGAAATATACTCGAATACCATTATCAGTGCAAGACAAAAGTCTGATTCAGAATTTCTGGGAAAATAATGACTACAGTAACCAGAAATAGTTTTTACAGAATCAGATATATGATTGTGTTTATAATGCATTCGAATCATCCATGATGACACTTCCACAGGCGGCGTCTTATTCAGCTACAGTCTAGAGAAAATGTATTGGAACCCGTGGAGAATAGATTAGACACTGCATTGTGTCGATAGCAAGTGCGCTCCATTGGACTCATCACGTCTTCCTCTCTACCTCATTATTGCGTCGTCCCTCCAGAGTTCCAGTCACTCACCCTCATCATGGTCCGTATCAATGCCCCTCCGTCGCCTCTCAGACTGTTTGAGGAGGATGAAGCCGACATGCTTGTCAACAACGCTCCGTGGGTCGTCGCTGCTGAGCCGGAACCTGCGATGCCGCAGCGCCCGCTGTCTCCGACCGGCCGCTTCCGCAACAGGCTCTACGATCTTCTGGACTACGAGCTCGGCTTCGAGGTATGTTTTACATTTACCGCCATCAAAAATGAGTTTTTAAATTTCAGGTGGGAGGAGAGCAGCCGGAGCATCCGCTCTTTACCGCTGCCACCGTCGAGGAGTATGCTGTCAAGTCTGAGGTCCTCAGAGATCTTTCTCTTCAACACCCTGTAGGTTTTTTTCAAAATTTTTCAACAGGCTTTGTGATTCGTCAAACAGAAAGATTCAATTTCTAAAAACTCAACTCATTTTATTCCAGATCTCTGAGGACCCTTTCAACGAGGCAGCACTCTTCGTGGTGCAGTGGTTCTGCGCGGATGTGAGGAGGGCTGCTCTCCTTCCCTTTGACCCCGTGAGTTGATTTTTACTTTATGGGACCCAGGGAGTGCGAAAACTCAACAGTTGTCATTCATTCATTCCAATTTTCAGGAGCTCAGAGGCCAGTTCGATCGTTCAGCTGCGCGGATGCTGGTAGTGGAGGAGGCGGTGGTGGCTGCCGTTCTTGCAGGCGAGTCGATCGAAGACAACTTGGACGCGTGCTTCCGGGAGGCGATATAAAGATTTGAATTTCTTTTGGACATCATATTATGGACATTTTGGATGCTTTTCAGTTGCTGTGAATAAATTAAAAGAATTGTATTGAAATGTTTTGTTTCTTTGTTTGAAGATTGTTGAACATTCAGGAATCTATCTCTTGGGTTTTAGATCTGAACTCTTCTTTTGGTCACAATTCATAGGAAACATCTACATTTCCGAACCACTTGCAGTATTCGGGAAGATATCTGCTGATTTTCTCCATCTTCCGATGTATTTCAAACGCTCTCTTCTTTGATTAGGAGATCTTCTCTGTTTCGGAACACATTTGTACGAATTGCCTCATATTTCGTTCTCAACAAGTTTTTCAAGCTGTGGAACAACAAGTTTATTGGCGGCTGCCATTTGTGACATTATTTTCCACAAACAAGGAACAACAAGAACTTGCGAGTTCTTGGGAATTTTGGCAGAGTGGTCGACAGGCTGCGCGCCCCCGATGTGATATCTGGATTTGTGTAGAAATGACCAATTTTGCGAAGGAAGCTCTTTACGACTCTTCACGACTCCACCATGCCTCCAGTACTTTGCAAACATTCTAGTTGAAACATGGATACAGTAATCACACCAGGCGCGCATTTTTTTCGATTTCCCTTGTTTTATCACTAGAACCCTCATTCCGTAATCCTCTCTCCACATGTGACGGATAGTCCCTCTTATTATCATCTTTACCGTCTCTTTCCTAATAATTTCACTGTTTTTAACCAAGATCCATTCTACATATATATATATTATTTGAAAAGAAGACAGTTTTCAAGAATAAGGTATCAACATTCACCGCATTGGTTTTGAAAATGAAACGCCATTGTGAGGTGAGCTTCCAAAGTAGGGAGATGTTCGGTAGGTGATCTCCCTTCAACGGAAGCCCCATCACAACTACGTTACATGTTTTGGTAGACGTTAGCTAAAGATAAATCTACCCGGTCAAGAGAGATGATCACAAGATAACTTTCCAAGGAACGTGATTGCCAGTTCGAATAGTTTGGTACCGCTCCAATCGTTATGACGCTTTATTCTTTGCCTTGCATGTTCTGTGCTCGCAATCTAAGTCAGCATAGCGTCAACGTTTCGTTGTGACGACAAGCGAGCATCTCAATAAATCCCTGCCGACTGCAAACTTCATCCGTGAATTCACCAAGCTGTAATATCAAACCTATTGTTTGCTCTGTCCCTCTTCACTCACCTACAAAACGCTTTCACTACTTCATGCCTATTTCTGATTTGGTCCCCTTCATTAAACTCCGGGCAAGGAAATGTGATACGAAAAATATCCGATCTATTATTTCCGTTTGAGCGATTTCTCTCGTATCGGCACGCATCTCATTTACACAATTTCGCTTCAATCATTGAACCCATAGGTGAAGAGAGCATCAGGGAATTCTTGGAATCAAATGAGTTTGTATCTGATCATCGTTTATCAAAAGCGAACGGACGAGCCGGCGACTAGAATAGCATCCTCGGAAGGTCAGACGGTGACAAAATGTTTTACCGGCACTTTTCGATTACTTTTTTCACTTTGCACTCCAGGTTGAATCACTGCTACATCTCTTCTCAACTTCTCGGATTCACAATTCTCTTGCGTTGCCGCGACGCCGTCGTTCTCAACTTCCGCATTCGCTTGCGACCAATCCAACCAGAACTTGATTTACTTTTACACACTTGATAATCAGTTGCTTACCAGAATGTTGTCGAGTTCTGTGTTTCCGTGAACACACAGAAGCCAAATCTCTTGTTTGAGTTTCAAACCACCGACAAATCTAAACGGCGTTATCGGTCCATGAACGCATATCCGTCTGGTCGTCGATTCATTCCGTCGTGCCGTCGTCGTACTTGAATTCCATCGTATTTCCGTTAAAAGGAAGAATGGTCGAAAAGGTGCCAAACTGAAGTTTCAGCATTATTTCGTGGCAAGAGAGGCTTTGCTTACCGGTGAACATCTTGTTGCTAAACTTCTTTTTCACGTTATCCGCTTCTCGATTCGGCATGGAACGAGCACTATTCGCACTAGCCGTTGACGCAGCACATTGGATCAGGAATTCGTGATCTAGTCACCTTTGATGCTTCCCATGTTCCAATTGACACTACTCCATACTCCCGTCGTCGTTCCGAACCAATAGTCGTTTTTAATATCAAGCGACTGTCATTTCTCAGCGAATGTGCAAAATTAGCAATATGGATAACTATCACAGGGTAGCAAGCTGTTTCTGCATTCATGTTTCCGTCCGTGGTCAATGCTCTTCTCGTTCTGTGATCGCTCCTCTCAATCCATCACGGCTTTGTCGTGTTCAAATTCTGGTGCATTCCTGTCTATGTCAAACAGGAAAAGTTTCGCCAATTCTGGTTCCGATGCCGAGTGCTCACCAGAAAAATTCCGTTTTTCTCCGTGGCCAGAATTATATTTTCTTTCTTACTTCCGTTCATCCGAAAACCCAGCTGGTCAAAGTAGAAAGTTCAAGCATATCAACGGCTCACTCGGTGTTTTTCAACGGAGCGACGGAAGCCTTTCTGAGCGTGGGGCAAGAAAGTCGAAGGAATTGGCATGCGGATGTGATGGCGAGTCAAAACAGTTTGATGGCGAAGTCAATGACGTGTTCCGAATTTGCCGATGATGAACATGTCCAGTGAAGTTGCGATGCAGAGGTTGATAGTAGTTGTCAGAACAAAGAGCGGGAACGCAGACAACGCGTCCTCGACGGTTCACTCGCTTCAGTTGTTTCTCCTGGTGGTGTCGACTGGAAGGGCTTGTGTTGGGATAACTGACGATTTAGATAAAGTTCAACTCACCGCTAGCATATTCGTTTTGTGCATAGCCAAAAATCTGAGTCGTCTGAAGTCGACACAACTCTTTAGTTGCCTTTTTCGTCAAACGAACACTGTCATCTCCCAGTAAATGAACGGAGAGGTGACATACTGGATGCTTCATTTGTTCGATTCGTTCATCCGTGTTTCCGCTGCATCTTAAATTTTGTAATCGCATTAAAACTGTTACGACGAACGATATTAGGCTAAATTTTTCAACCCTTTCAATCCATCACATCTTCATCGTGAACGAGTTTCTGTGCATTTTTGCCGATCTAGAATCTAGAAACGTTTTGTCACTCGTTGTGTTCGTTGAGTCGACAATCCTTCCGATTCTCACTTTTGTTATTCAAACACTCAATTGCACCAAACTCGAGTGCCAGGCCCTAGATTGACTCGGTTTTTTCGGCGGATGCAACGACAACCTTCCTGGGCATAGATCAGGCAAGTCAAAAGCATCCGCATGTCGATAATCAACGAGTCGAGGCAGTTGACAGTCGATTACGTTTCTGTTTCGTCCTCTCCGTCGATGGTGAACATTCACAAGGAAGTTGCAATGAGGAAGTTGATAGAAGTTGTAGGGGACGAGCCAAAACCCAGACCACACGTTCTCGACGATCCATTGGACTGAGTGACTGCAAACTGTAAAACATAAGTGTTGTCATAACTATTGCTACACTTTCGGTTTGTCTCACCGTTAAAAAGTTCTTCCTGCCGTTCCGAATATTTATTGAAGTTGCCTATTTTGGTTGTGTCACGTATTCGAAAGACCAAAAAACCTTGAGCAATTGCATCGTGTTCGAGGCCCAGCGTTGATGTTTTAATTCACATCTCGGCCCAACAACTTGAATGAACTCTTGCTTGTGTTGTCGAACGGATGTCTTTCTTGACGCTTTCAATGTTCTTCCCGTCATGGGATCTCATTCCAACTTTTTCGATAACGGTCGTCAAGCCAAAGTGTTCTCTCAGTCTCAATCCATCACAGCTTCGTTGTGTTTGAGCTCCGTTGCATTCTTCAATACCGAACTCGAAACGGGAATTCCACTTCTCACGTACGCCGAATTGACAGTAAACCGTTTCCTCTCTCCATATCTTTTGTCGGGAAGAGTTTAGTGTATAGTTGTTCCGTTCCTCCGTACATCAAACCGAAGTGCCGATCCCGATACACCAAGCCATCTCTTCTCTCGGTTTTTCCAACGGTTCGACGACAACCTTTTATGTACATGGGGCAGGCAAGTCGAAGATATCCGCATATCGATGAGACGGTGAGCCGGAGCAGCTCGATGGCGTTGCGGATCGCAGTTAAGTTCCGTACTGTCCACCGTGTCCAAAATGAATGGTTTCTCCTGGTGCTGCCGACTGAAAAGAATGTTAGTTGGAACAACTATCACTACACCTTAAGTTTGTCTCACCGTAGCATGTTTCTCCTGTGCTCTTACCGATTTATTTTGGAATGGATTTTTCTGAAGTCGTCACATACTCGGAAAACTGAATGGTCTCGAGCAGCACCGTCGTTTCCCATTCTCAGACCTGCACCAGTTTATGATCTCCTTTGCATGTCAAATGAACATTCACCGAACAGATACTCCTGCGTCGTCGAACAGATGACCCGATGCTCTTTCAGCATTTCCCACGTAGATCAAGTTGTCAATGAATCGTTCTATACAAATCTTTCATCGGAAATTGTTGAGTGGGAAGTTGTTGTTTTTCTGATTTCCGTTCGTCCGAATTGCCAACACATCGAACTTGAGTACCACGATGTTTCAGTGCAACGGACATGGGAATCGGAAACAAAGAAGAGACGGCGAGTGCTTCATGACGCTATTGATGACGGTAAGTGGTAAACAGGGAACTTGCAATGCGGGTGTAGTAGTTGTCGGAAGAGGCAATCGAGATGTTCTCGACGGTCCACCCGTTCGTAGCTCCATCGTCGAGAACTACATGCCACTGCTCAAATCGTTAGCGGCTTTGCTATTCTGCAAATAATTTTTAAAGAAAAGTGTATCAGAAATTGTGCAACACACCTTTGTTGCGGAGAAAACGCAAAACAACTGTCGACAAATTGGATTAGAGATCTTCAGACGGTTTTGTGGCAAGCGACGTCTGAAATCAAAGGAAATTAAGTAAGAAACGTGTGAAATAGTTGTACAAATTATTATTCATGAAATTTATTGCAAGAATTCAGTTTAAAATTGATGAAAATCGTGAAAAAGGTAAATGTTTCATAGAAATACATAACACGATGATGCAAAGCGACCTTTACTTGCGCGTTTCGCGTGTCGTTGACACGCTTTCCGTGCAGCAAACAAGTAACGGAGAGCGATAGCGACGAACGAGCGAGGAGAGCGGTAGCGAAAAGCGATTGCAAGCGAGGAGAGCGAGAATTGGCCCGTGGCCGTCGCCTTTTGTTCTCAAAGCGATGAAAACGCGGAAAGTGGAAATTAAAACATTGAATCTGAAGGAAGTAAGAAGTGCCCACAACTATTTTACAGGTACACGTATTACACAGACACCAGGAATCCTTAAAGCAGTGAACCTACTTTTTCATGTCAAAGGAACACTATCTCAACCAAACCCACGAATGTTCACATTCCGAAGTTTATTTCAATATCATCATGCTCAACTGATCCTAATAACCTGTAAAAGAACACGTCCCTCTAGAAGAACTACGAAAAAATTAGCCATTCATTCATTTGCTCTGCTGCCTTTCTGGTTGGTTGCAATCCCTCTCGACGACGACGACGGTGGATGGATGGACTCTTCACGACGCCACCATGTCTCCAGTACTTTGCAAACATTCTAGTTGAAACATGGATACAGTAATCACACCTGGCTAGTTCAGTCGACAGGCTGCGCGCCCCCGATGTGATAACTGGATTTGTGTGGAAACGACCAATTTCTCTTCACTTGTGTACAACAAGAAAAGTGTGTGTGGTCACATAGATAGATTTTGCTGAAACTTGGCAGAAGGGTAGGTTACGGTCCGAATAGGTGAGATCCTAGAGAGGGGATTGGCTGGCTTACTCAGATTTGAAGGTACTTACATTTTTTTTGATACGATAGCAATAAATTATCAGGCTATTCCTTCTTCAATATAGAAATCAGTATTCCGTAGCTGCCAAGTGTGTCAAGATCAGTTCTGAGCTAAATTTGATTATCAACCCGTTTGCGGTGACATAGTTTGTATAATCTTTCTTCCGCGTTCTCCCGAACAACTTCAAAGTCTCTATCAACTACAACCGCTCGGATTGAACCAACAACAACTGTGACTACGCCTACGTTCGAAAAGAAGCAAACAAGAATGATCAGGAGCAGATGAAGTCAGGATGAATGGCAGCTAAACTCAAATGACGGCTTTATGGGAGAAGACACACGACGTGGGCACTTATAAGCACCCAAGCAACTTCTCGTCGCTCGAATCCATGTGATTCCATGCTTCTCTGGTATCACATGGATTCAAGCGACGAGAAATTGCTGGGGTGCTTGTAAGTTCCCAAGTCGTGTGTCAAAGTGCTGGCTTTTGTTCAATGCAACCAGAAGCATGGAATCATATGGATTCGAGCAACGAGAAGTTGCTGGGGTGCTTATAAGTGCCCACGCCGTGTGTCTTCTCCCTTAAAGCCATAATTTGATTTTAGCTGCCATTCATCCTGACTTCATCTGCTCGTGATTTTTTTAGTTTGCTTGTTTGCAAACCTGGGCGTAATCACAGTTGTTGTTGGTTCAATTCGAACGGTTGTAGTTGATAGAGACTTTGAAGTTGTTCGGGAGAACGCGGAAAAAAAGTATACATACTATGTCATCGCGAACGGGTTGATAATCAACTTTAGCTCAGAACTGCACTTGATACACTCTGCAGCTGCGAAATACTAATTGCTCCTTCCAAAAGAACCTGGAAGTTTCGATGTCGCGGCGGTTGACATCTTGTGCAATGAAGCTGTTCTCGAGAAATAGTTTCAGATTCATTGAAGATGCTGTAACCCAGATTGCCAACGAAGTCCCGGGCTTCTCTTTGCGTTCCATCTATGTCGGTATAAGTTTGAAAGTTGCAAGAGTACGGGTAGCAGCCCAGAACCCCTCTCTTGTTCAATGAATAATTGACGTCATTTCTAGTGATAGAACTACCTGTTTTCAATTCATTTTTTCTTACATTTCACTGATTTTCAACTAGGTTGCCAAAACGGTCATATTCGAGTATGCTTCTGTCATTTGTCACTGAATGTGTTGTGTGTTGTCAAAGAAACAAACATTATCATGGAAAATATGCTCGAGTAGCATTATCAGTGCGGAACAGAAGTCTGATTCAGAATTTCTAGGAAAATGATGCTTACAGTAACCAGAAATAGTTTTTACAGAACCAGATATATGATTGTGTTCGTGAATTATCCATGATGACAGTTCAGCACTCGTATTCCGTTACAGTCTGCAGAAATTGTTTTGGAACACATGGAGAATAGAATAGACGTACTGCATTGTGTCTATACAACATGTGCGCTCCAGTGGACTCATCACGTCTTCCTCTGTACCTCATCGTTGCGTCGTCCCTCCGGAATCCCAGTTACTCACCACCATGGTTCGCGCCCCGCCGTCTCCCCTCCATCTGTTCAGTGAGGATGAAGCCGACGCCCTCGTCGACAACGCCCCATGGGTTGTGGCTTTCGAGCCGGAACCCGCGATGCCGCAGCGCCCCATTTCCCCGACGACCATCTTCCGCAACCGGCTCTACGATCTGCTTGAGTACGAGCTCGGGTTCCAGGTATGTTTTACATTTACCGCCATCAGAAAAAGAGTTATCCAATTGCAGGTGGGGGGAGAGCAGCCGGAGCACCCTCTCATTACCGCTGCCACCATCGAGGAGTTTGCTGCCAAGAAGGAGGTCCTCAGAGATCTTTCTCTCCAACACCCAGTAGGTCTTTTCAAACTTTTTTAACAGGCTTGGTGATTCATCAAACGAGAAAATTCAATTTCCAATGACTCAACCCGTTTTATTCCAGATCTCTGAGGACCCCTTCAACGAGGCAGCGCTCATGGTGGTTCAGTGGTTCTGCGAGGATGTGATGAGGGCTGCTCTCCTCCCCTTTGAACCCGTGAGTTGTTTTTTATTTTATCTAATCATAAAGTATTCCAATTTTCAGGAGCTCAAGCTCAAGTTCGATCGCTCAGCCGCGCGGATGATGGTCGTTGAGGAAGCGGTGGTTGCTGCAGTCATCGCGGGCGAATCGATAGGAGACCAGATGGAAAGATGTTTCCCAAACCCAGGACAGTGAATGATTCAATTGCTATTTATTTTTAATCTATCGATTTTTTTGGATTCTTCTGACTTCTGTAAATAAATTTTCAAAAAACTAATTGAAAAGTTATGTTTTGTTGTTTGAAAAACTATTGAACATTCAGGAAGCTATCTCTTGGGTTTAAGATCTCAACTCTTCCGTTGGTCACAATTCATGAGAAACATCTACACTTCCGGAACACTTGCAGTATTCTGGGATGATATCTGCTGATTTTCTTCATGTTCCGATGTATTCCAAAAGCACTCTTCTTCAATAAGAACATCTTCTCTGTTTCGGAACACGTTTGTACGAATTGTCTCATATTTGTCCGTTCTCAATAAGTTTTCCAAGCTGTGCAAGGACGAGTTTATTGGCGGCTGTCATTTGTGACATTATCTTGTACACTATGCAATATCGTCCGTTTCCTCTCGAGTTTCAAATTGTGTTGAAGCCATTCTTCCCCCTTCCAGATCATCACACCTTTTCGAGACCCACAAGTGGATTTCCACCGAACTGTGAACAAGGAACAACAAGGACTTTCGAAATTTTGGGAATTTTTGGCAGAGTGATATCGCATATCAGTTAGCTTCGAAAGCAATACTTTGGTTCTTTTTGTCCCCAGAAACGTACCTTTTCGTGAAGATTCTACAAGATTCAGATAGCAATTCAGAAGACGATTTCTTTTGGAAGCTGGACTATGCAAACACAGAAGATTGCAATTTTCAACCACTTTTTTCATTCTCCATTTTCCATTTTTCAAATTTGAAATGTCCACTCTGAAAGTTTGCAACGACACATCAATGTATCATCGCTTTCTTTGTTTTCATTGTCCCCCTGACAGATTTTTCACGCTCTCACCTCTCGATATCGTAAATTTTTCAGACAGCTGCAATTATCCATTTACCAATCCGTGCTTGATACTATAACTACAGCCCGATAAGGACGCCCCCCTAAAGACCCCGCCCCCTCTAGAAGACCTACAAAAAAAAGCCATTCATTCATTTGCTCTGCTGCCTTTCTGACTGGTTGCAATCCCTCTCGACGACAACGACGACGTTGGATGGATGAATGAATTTTTCACGACTTCATCATGGCTCCAGTACTTTGCTAACATTCTAGTTGAAACATGGATACAGTAATCACACCTGGCTAGTTCAGTCGACACGCTGCGCGCCCCCGATGTGATAACTGGATTTGTGTTTAAACGACCAATATTGCGAAGGAAGCTCTTAACGACTCCACCATAGCTCCAGTACTTTGCAAACATTCTAGTTGAAACATGGATACAGTAATCACACCTGGCTAGTTCAGTGGACACGCTGCGCGCCCCCGATGTGATAACTGGATTTGTGTTTAAACGACCAATATTGCGAAGGAAGCTCTTCACAACTCCATCATGGCTACAGTACTTTGCAAACATTCCAGTTGAAACATAGATACAGTAATCACACCTGGCTAGTTCAGTCGACAGGCTGCGCGCCCCCGATGTGATATCTGGATTTGTGTGGATACGTCCAACTTTGCGAAGGAAGCTCTTCACAACTCTTCACGACTTCACCATGGCTCCAGTAGTTTGCAAACATTCTAGTTGAAACATGGATACAGTAATCACACCTGGCTAGTTCAGTGGACACGCTGCGCGCCCCCGATGTGATAACTGAATTTGTGTGAAAACGACCAACTTTGCAAAGGAAGCTCTTCACGACGCCACCATAGCTCCAGTACTTCGTAAACATTCTAGTTGAAACAAGGATACAGTAATTGCACCTGGCTAGTTCAGTCGACAGGCTGCGCGCCCCCGATGTGATATTTTCTTTGTAAGCTGGAAAGAAGAGACTCCTAACATTTTGCAGCTTCGCTGTGCTACATGAGAAAAGGAGATTTTGGCTAGATCACTTGGCCTTGTGATTACTTTACCAACTGTTGAAGATGCCAAAGAGGAGAAGTGTTTCAAAATCAATAGAGAATATTAGGGCGTATTTATATTTATTTTTGAAGAACATTCGTTTAATACAATTGCAATAAATTATCACGCTATTCCTTCTTTGTCATCTTGTAGTAGTTGAGAAAGAAGCCTCCCGGCTTCTTTACCTCTTCGTCGACAGCATTCCAGAAGTCCTTCCTTTGAATCACCACTTGGATCAGCAAGTTTTCCAGCATGCCAATGATCTTGAAGACCAAGTCGATGTATACGCGGCTTTTCTGAAAATAAGAAATGGTTTTGAATACTTGTGACTATTTGTACCTGCTGGTGTGGAGAATCCTTCCAGATCAGGATGTAGCTGTAGTACTGACGCAAATGGGTGAACGGCTCTTGAAGTACAGGAAGCTGGGCACGCTAAATAGGGAATTTCATGAAATGAGACGGGCCTTTTCAACTTACTGGGTATTTCAGAAACTTGGACAAACTCGTGATTTTGCCACGGATATCGTAGATCTCATCCTTCGTAAGCATAGTGACAGTGTGCGACATGATAAGAAGTGGTGAGAGAGGTTTTACAGAGACGGAAATGACACTAAAATCGAGTGAGAGCCAATGAGGATGTTAGGGACTGTCTAGACGTATAGTAGGGCAGAATCTGTGTGTCACTCCCTTGTATCGATTGAGATTTTGGATGGGCAGACGCGAAGAAAGAGAAAGATTGTGCTTTGGTGCGACAGATGACCTCTACTCTTGTATGCCCGCTGCCACGTAGGCTGTCGATGCTATAAAGGACGCATTCAAACACATACCGGCGGTCGTCAGTCAATCCCCTTACCGTCTCACACCCGACGTCGTCACTCATTCTCATCTGTTTCCACACCCAAAATGTTTGCTATGCCAGCACCCCCACCAATGATCACTAAAAAGGAAGCTGCTGATCTTCGCGGAAAGCTGTACAGAATCACAAAGTTCTCCAAGATGCCGGTAAGAGAAAGCTTCAAATATCTTTCAAATTCAAACTTTTTCCAGAAAGCTCAAGACCCTCGAATCTCCCTGCCGTTGAGCCACCTCGCCTTCAGCATCAACAACCAACTGCAGTGGCGAAACTTCTACTTCCATCCAATTCAACGAATCATTGTCGATCACGGCATCCGCTGCTCTTCGATTCTTGAAGATGTTTTGGTGCAGATTGTGGTCCAGGGAAAAGACTTCGATCAAGTCTTCGCCGCAGCGATCGCCAAACCGGAAGGAAGTTTCCTCGCGATGTACCTAGTGAACAACGAGACCACTGAAACAACCACTCCTTAGTTTCAAACTAAGCTTCTCCGTATTCTCCTGTGAATTTTTGAATCCGTGACATTGTATTGATTGTGTACAATTAAAATTTGAATATTTGAAAATTTGAAATAAATATGTTGACCTATTGATCTTTCCATTTGCATTCTTCTCGTCTGCCTTCTGAGCATTGCACGCTAATCCTAGATAATTGCGTGGCATTGCTTCATAGCGCATCTAATTGTTAGATCAATATCATCTGCTGCCTGGAAAGTGGTACGCAGGTGGGTCACCTGACTATTCCCCCAAGCACAGAACCATTCAGTCTAGCCTATCTGTAGCCCTCATTCCCATTCTTTGTGTTCCCCGTCCTAAAATGTCGTCGTCCGCCGCTTCCCGTCGCCTTTTGCTCACCTCCACCGAAGTTAGACACGTCGAGGGAAAGATCAAGAGCATGAATAGGCTCCTCCTTCACCCGGTAAGAGTCCCAACGCACTAAGTTTACAATTGAACATTCTATTTAGGCCGCGAAAAACTCACAGCTCACCAAGCTAGTGAAGCACCTCAAGACTTACTTCAATGAAATTTTGGCATTCAAGGATCATGAATTCGATAATGTAAGTAATTCAAAACACGAAAAATCAACTGAACGCTGTTTTTTTCAGGGGGAGAAATTCGTTCTCAATATGAAAGCCAAATGGTGCGCAATTCTGGAGAACGTGCTCATCCAGGTGGTGATTCAGGGAAAGGACTGTGACGAAGTTATTGAAGTCGAGTCGAAGAAACCTAAAGCCGCATTTCTCCACTTGTTCGGGAGCAAGAACCTAATGAATGTTTAAAACTGTAATAAAAGTTACCAATAAAATTTTACAACTGTATTTCCTTCTTCATTATGATTTATTTGAAACAATTTGGTAAAGACCGCCAGCAATACAGTTATATTGAGATAGAAGTAGAGATCAGAATTTGAAAAACGATAATATTTTGTAACAGAGGTGAATTAGATTTGACACAAACATACGTAAGCGATGAGATGACACTTGCCGTTGTTTGCTCTCCTCTGTGTTACGGTACCTACTGAAAAACAACAATAAGCGAACATTTACAAAGCAGGAGGGTTACCTGATCAATCTTCAGCTTCTCACTCCGCGAAATAAAGAACCACATACTCTCCAGGATCGTTGTTCTCATCATTCTCATCGGAATACTCATCTTCCTCGAAAACGACTTCCTGTTCATCTTCCTCAGAATCAGATTCATCCGACGACTCCGGCAGAGCTTCCAGCCTTCGTGCCACTGTTTCTCTTACTTCTACTTGTTTCCACTTATCCAGATGAAGACGCATGAACTCTCCAGTTGTGGACTTGACAAAGTGACAGACCCAATGTCGAGAGCCTTCCGGAATGTCTTCTGGGTTCATCCACCAGAGATCGTTCTTGTAGCAAGTGTTCAGTGAGATGGGAGGAGGTTTGAGGTTACGGTTGGAGTCCACATCAAATTCCACTAGTCCTAGAACCTTTGTGAACTCCGTAACATTCTCCAGAGTCCATCCCTCGACGCTAATCATAAACGACGTCGTCACTCCAGTCTTGTTGCTCAGATGACGCTGAGCTTCCGTGAGAACTTCTCCTGGCGACATCACATGTTTTCCGATTTGAATAGACTCTGCCCTCACAAACGATAGATGTGTACCAGTGAGCATTGATGCATCGAGCAAACAAAACGTTTCAAAGGAAGTGACCTATAATTAGTATCATGACGATGACACCAGTCACCAGAATGGAAACGTACTTTATCCAAAGTCACTCTCTGGTCCAGAATCTGCATAGTGACATCTGCGTCAAGTGCATTATCAATGTGCAAATTATCAGCGTTGTACACAAAAGGACATCTGAGAAGGTCGCACCAACTGCTGAACGAGTGATCATTGAAAAGGATGTCGGTGGGTTGGAAGTTAAAGAGTTCGGTCAGGCGATCGATCAGGATGGAGACATCACTTCGAGGACTGTTCAGGAAGGAATAGAGACACTTCTTGTCATCACCGTCAACTGCTTTTCTGTAAGCTCACATATTGAAATCAACAATCTAATTTGGGTTAACTAACACAGTGGGAAGAGAAGTTGTCATTCCCGGAATTCTCAAGAACACGTGTCCTTCACCAAGATCATCTCGACTTGGGAACAAGTACCAGAGTAATGGATACACGTCAGGAAAGTCAACACGAATCAGGACGATGGATTTGGTGGGTTTGGATTGTTCACTCATCGCCATCATGAACTTCACAGGCTTCTCTGGGACAATACCCGTACATTCTGAGCCTCCTGCTTCAAAAGCACGGAGAATCCTGGAATTCCACATAAATGAGTATCATTCACTAACTGCTGTAACTCACAGGTCTCTAGAGCTGAACATCTGAGACGTTACAGTGTGAGAAGGCAGTTCTGATGACGTCACTTCCAAAGTTTCAATGTCAGGATCGTCAGAAGTCGCCATGGCTCTTACTTGAAAACATTGAGGTATACAAGGAATTATTTAAAATTGTAAACAAAATTGAGAACTATTTCGAAATTCTTGAGCACCAGAAGAGAGAACATTTAGGTTCCAAGGAGCTTCCGTCACAAAATGATTACATTTCGCAGCATGTCTGACATTAAACGTTGTTTTCTACGGTGAGGAAATTGAACAAGCCTAGCGAAATGTGGAGAAATAGAGGGTGAGAGACTACCACGAGTCGTATAATTATTAGTTATGAACTCATGTGAGTGTGTGAAAGGGGAAGGGATTGATTAGTCAATTCTCAAAGGACGCGAGAGGTGATTATGGTTGTAGAGGTTTTAGAGAAGCTCATTAGTTCTATGGTTAGAGGGGGACGAAGAGGAAGTGGACTACTGTTGATCTTTAGCGTGGAATCATTTTGTTTCTGGGTCACTGGTCGATCATTACTTTCCATATACAAATAGATCCATGAAAGGCATATTCAGAAACGTAGATGTGTATAAAACATGACAGAAAACTCGCAATTTCAAAAAATATGGCGCTTCAGGCAAAAAATTAGAGCGAGATGAGTACATGATCGTGAATAATTCAACAGCGGGACCTAGTTTATTGTGAAGATTAATGGGAGCTCAAAGAAGGACAACTGGGATTAACCAAAAAAGAGAGTGGGCTAGCATTTTCCTTATACAAACGGATGAGAAATTTCCGGGTAGTTCACGTGAGAGAACGTGGGAGAGAAGGTTGGGAAACTGATTCGTTTCCTTGCTCTAGTTGTATTGACATCATGGGACTTTCGGTGATTTACGGCAGAAAGTAATTAGAAATATGTAGTTTTTTTGAGTGATTTATAAAGGAGTTCTTGTTTCTGACATTTGGAAATACTATTCAATCAGTGAAGGTTCTAACAAGTCCACGATGGGAAATCTGAGATTACGCTAGTGATTCTCACATTCGTTTAGCTTACTTGCATATAACAAAACAACTTGATCAAGTTTCATGTGTCTTGTAATATGAATGCAAAGAGGAGAAGAGAGCTCAAATGAGAAAACGATGGGGCGAGTGTTTCTAGTTAATTATGCAAGTTGAAGGGAAATAATTTACATATCCATCATTGCCAGCACTTCCTTGTTTGTTGATGACTTGTTGGAGATGTCAGAAACATTTCGGAGGGTGCAAATGGCACGACAAGACGTTTTTTGACACCAAATTCATTGAAATAACAGAAAATGAGAGAAAATATAAAAACATAAACACCAGAGTGAGCGATCGGGAACTGAGCAGGTTTGAAGTAGAAATGATAACATAAACAAAACTGGGAAGGGGGAAATTATTGACAAAGTTATGTAACAGACTAGTACCTTTGAGACTGAAATAGAAACCAAGAGAATATTAAGATAAATTTCTAGAAAATGACTATGAAATATGCAAATATTTCGAATGATTTTGGTTTGGAGCAAAAATAAACAAAATGCAAGGAGTCAAGTGGATAGTAAAAGGAAAAGAGTTAAAAATGAGAAAATCATAAGGAATACAATCAAATTTTGCTGAAACTGGGAGAAAAAGAAAGCGAAAACGAAGAAAATCACATAACACATCAGTTCGGAGAGAATCTCTTCGATTTTGACGATTCAAATTCGTTATTACTGGCTTTGGTGAATCCGTCACCTACTGGTACTCAATATCGAACCCGAACTCATCAAACACGTAGTCGTAAGTGTAGTTTGTATGATCGTTATGTTCGTCGTTGTGCTCGTTTCTTTGATTCACTTGTGAGTTATTGAAATCAGTAGCCGGTGACACTGAAGGGTTCTCTTCAGCAGTCGGATTCAAACATCCAGTAGAGCGTTTCTGAAATTGCTCAAATAAGATAAGGTCATGTGGTAATGCAAAGTTACCTTAGATCGCTGAGCCGATGGTTCCTCAAAGTCAGGAAATGGGACCTCTTCTTTGATTTCAGAGATTATATCAACTGGAGCGGCGGAGGAGGTAGACACCGTGACATGAGGATTCAATGTCATCTCTGTGGTTTCCTCAATCTTTATTCTCGACGATGAAGGTTCCTCATCTGCAGTTGTCCTCTTCCTCTTCGAAGATCCAGTAGAGCGTTCCTGAAATTGTGCGAATGAGATAAAGATTTGTTCTAATGCAAAGTACCTTTTTAGATTTCTGATTGCCGGCCGATGGTTCTTCAAAATCAGGAAATGGAATCTCTTCTTTGATTTCAGAGATCAAAGTGACTGGAGTGGCCGAGGAGGTAGACATTGTGTTATGAGGATTCTGAAAGTGCCGGTCAGTGATTTGGTCAATATGAACGGATCTTTTTAGATAATCAGCTGGCAAAATGTTACCTCTGTGGGTTCCTCGACTTTTATTCTAGACGGTAGAGGCTCCTTGTCTGCAGCCGTGGTCTCCCTCTTCAAAGATTGAGAAGAACGTTCCTGAAGATGCGCGAATGCTATTTGGTTATACGCAAGTGCAAAGCTACCTTAGATTTCTGATTGCCGGCCGATGGTTCTTCGAAGTCAGCAAATGGGAGCTCTTCTTTGATTTGAGAGATCAAAGTGACTGGAGCGGCCGAGGAGGTAGACACTGTGTTATGAGGATTCTGAAAGTGCCGGTCAGTGAATTGGTAAATGTGAACAGATCCCTTTGGGTGATCTGCTGGCAAAATGGTACCTCTGTGGGCTCCTCGATTTTGATTCCAGACACTAGAGGCTCCGTGTCTGCATTCACTGCTTCTTGGTATTCAGCAAATGGAAACTCTTTTTTGATCTGAGAGATGATATTGACTGGAGCGGCCGAGATGGTGGACACAGCGTTATGAGGATTCTGCAAGTGTCGGTCGGTGATTTGGTGAATATGAAGAAATCTTTCTAGATTATCTGCTGGCAAAATGGTACCTCTGTGGGCTCCTCAATTTTGATTCCAGACACTAGAGGCTCCTTTTCTGCAGTCATGGCCTTCCTCTTCAAAGATCCGGTAGAACGTTCCTGAAGATGAGTTAATGCTATTAGGTCATACGCAAGTGCAAAGCTACCTTAGATTGCTGATGACCGTCCACTCCTCTTTCAAATCCGTAGGTTGGAAACTCGTCTTTTATATGAGAGACCATAGAAACTGGAGCGGCGAAGGAGGTAGTAAATTGAGTTCTTTGAAGATTCTGAAAATGTCGGTCAATGATTTGGTCAATGTGAACAGATATTTTTGGATGAGCTGCTGGTGAAGTGTTACTTTTGTTCTTTACTGGTTCTCGATTCTAGACGGAAGAGGCACCCGCTTTATATAATTAGTAGTAAAGGATTCATGGAATTCCTCGATTGAGATTGGGTCATACTGCTAGTGATTAAAGGTTTACGGCAAGCTTTCACAGCGAAATGCATTTTTTGGCAAAAAATCTCTTGTTTTCAGTGCAATTATACTTTTTGGATATTTCAAAAATCACCTGTCTTGTATTCAAACTTGGAAAAATGCTCGAAGTTTCTGGAACGGCACAGACTACTGCTGATTTTGATGATGTTGCCCAAGAAGGTGAGTCCGTGGGCACAACTGCCAGAAACGGATTACCAACTTCCGTTTGTCGAAAGTTGGTAAAGGGCAGCGTCTGGTCTTGAGGAAGTGTAGCAGCTGGCGTCGTGGTGGCTGTTGTATTCGGCGCTGGTGTCGATTTGAAGATGAATTGATCAACGAGAAACTTCATCTTTTGACCGTTCTGAAAAAAAGATTCTTTGCTGATCAGGTTGTGGTTGGCACACGTGCTTGAAATCCGCTGTGCTGAACTGTGCGATGTTGTGCCTTTATGTGTCATTTTGCCTAAATAGTTTCGAAAATTGTTGCATTTCGAACAGTTGACACATATAAAAGCTCATCTTATAGCATTGCACAGTTCAGCACGTTGATTTTGTGAAAACCCGCTGCAATTCCGCAGACAGTTATTTGAGGTCTGCAGAAATGCACTGAAAAACATCATACCTCAAAAGTTGTGCTTGTTTCCTCATTGGACTTCTCCTGATGATATACTTTGGTAGGTACTTCATCCAATACACGAAGAAGAAGTTCAAAGAGCTTCGAGATGAACGAATCCAAAGGTTCTGGTTCTGGAGATTTGTTCATCCCGATATTCAACTTCTTCATAACCTTAGTGAACTTGACCGGCCTAGCGCTCTGAAATAAAAGATAGTTGACTCTCTGACTGGACTTGTTAACTCTCACATCTCCAAAGTTTATGGCTTCTCGAATTTCTTCCGTGTCGATTCTGTTGATGTTTTGGAACTGTTTTTCTTTGATTTGATCGCATACTTTCTTATATATCGACATATGTGTTGCTCTCTGAAAAACATTAACGTTAACACATACTCCGTATTAACACAGAAACTGACACGTTCATATTTAGCCAGGAACTTTTCGATGATTATCCCTAACAAATGATCGGTTTCAACGCCTCTTGGGAAGTTGTCCTCAGTTGTGCGTTCAATTACAGAATCAATCAGCAGCAATGTAGCTTTTGAGCGTCTTCTCTCCAAGTTTGGACGAGTGTTCTCCGCCTGGATTGTCTCAAGGAGCTGTGGCTTCGTGTCCAGAATTGCATTGATGGTGGCTAAAGCGTTTTTGAAGACTATGATGGGATCAATAGGTTCCTCCTTCATTCTGAATTGAAATACGTGTAAATGTGTGTGAAGGAAAAGAAAGAGAGAAGGAAGACACGATGTATTGTGAGAGAGGGCATAGGGCAGACGACGCAGCATGCGAAAGACGGAAAGAGGGTGAGCAGACAGTTTAGAAGAAGTATGCTCCTACTGATAGAAACATGGAGGGTCACCGAGAAAACTGCAAGATTAATGTAGAATTTGAATGGGAGAACGTGTTTTGAGTGATTTTTGAGTGAAAGCTAGTGGAAGTTCCACAAATTTCTGCCCGAAAACGTTCGACAAATAAATGATCGAATGATTGTCGTTCTTTGCGCCGCTGCAGTTTATGAGACAGGCAAGACGTGATTGACGCAATCGATGCAATCGAATGAACAAGCGATGCAAACGGCGAAAAAATTTGCTCTGCTGCGATGTGAGATGAATTGAGAAATGAAACATTGGAATGAGAAGGGCAAAATGTTATTTTCCAATAACGAAGATACCAGCACTGTTTCTTCACGCATTTGCACGTTCATTTGTGTAAACTGGGGGAAGGTGGAAGCAGTGAAAACTTGTGCATAATAGCTGGTCACTATTTTGAAAGATAGTGAAGATTAAAGAATAATGGAAGAACATTGTGGTAATATGAAAACTTGTGTACTGCGCTTTGGATTCATTCTACAAGCACAACTTGAAATTTTAAGACACAATAATCATGAAATAATAAAAACCAAGCAACATTGGCCTCCTGGACGATTTCCAAAGAAAACGCACAGTGGGAAGTTCTTGGCGTAATGGGATTAAACTGTTCAGATGAATGACGGGGCAAATTATAAAACAAGTGTAAAAATGTGAGAAATTACTAGCATTTTTCAAGTTCAAAAGTTGGATTTTCCTCAGAAGAGAACCAAATATGAGGCAGTGGAGAGGAAGACATAGGGAAGAGGACGGAACGGGATAAAATGAGTGAAAGACAATAAAATCGAAAGATAGGGACGGATCAATAGGAACAGGGAATTGAATAAGAACAGGACACTAAAACCAGGAATAATTCAGAAGTTACTCGTCAGCTTGTGCGCGTCGTGTTCCATACGTTCCCGTCAATCGCTCAAAGTTTGCCTCGAAATTCCTCTGGAAGGTGGCTACTGTTTTGCCCAGTGTGTCCAATCTGCTAAGAAGTTCTGCCGTGGTTTGCTCCGATAGTTGTACAAGAGAGTTGATACATTCATTTTTCCTCTGGCATTCTTCTTCTTTTGCTTTCAGTTGGTCACGCAGGTTATTCAATTCAACAGTTTGCTTGCCTTTCTGGTAAAGCTCCTGTTCGGTCTTCTCCAGCTGTTGTTTTGACGCATTCAACTTCTTATCCTTCTCCAGACACTGCATTTTCATTTTATTCAACTCGTCTTCCATCTCACGGAGCAGCTTCTTCTCCTCATTTGCTTTGTTGGCGTGATAAATGACCGCCTCCTCGGTCATGGGAACTACAGGCCAATTCACTCGAACTTGAGTACCGTTGTGATGAGAACATATCTCTATTGACTCGAAAACAATAAATCTATTTTAGAAACCAGAGCAACATTACTCACCGGATACATGTCTCCGTTGCTGATGTCGAGAGCGAAGGCGTTGCAGGTGATGGTTGCAAGAACACTAGAGCCTTTGCGTTTGTTCTTTTTGATCTGTTCCCCAGTTCCTCTAATACTCATCAGGTAACCAAAGACCTGAAACAACATGAATTCACAAAACTCTTGGCGACATGCTTACGTTTGGCTTTAGCTTGTGCACAGTTGAGAAGTACTTCTTCTCAAGCCGATTCGGATGCTGAAATAAGATTTGTTGGAACAAACTCAAACAATATTTCTCACTTCAAGATCCTCCATCCATGCAGTTCCACCACCAGGTATCTCTAGCAAACAAAGTCCCATTTCTGGGTGAAAGCGAACCTCATTGTCTTTGTCAGAGAATTCACGTGCTTTTTTAGCAGATGGTTTACGATTTTTAGTTTTTTGAGAATTGGAAGATGCGAGACGAGAAACTGATGTAGAAACATCTTCTGAAAATGAGAAGTTTGTGCTTTTACAAGTAACTATTGGAAACCCACTCTTATTATTTTCAGGGCTGACACAAATTCTTTTTGGAGTAACTGCGCAGGGAATTGACAAGGAAATAAGTGAATTTCAATAAATTTTTCCACTCCTCCAATCGTCCAAATTTCGCTTTGTTTTGAGTGTCTTTCCTGTTGTGGTGATCAGAGACCATATTCAAATTCTATTGTGAGCTGTGAGTCATATTTTTTCATCGGCCATAAAAATTATGTGATGGGGCATTTGAACGACCTTCCAGAACTATAAAACCGCTGTCTGAAACCGTCCCTAAACACAGCAGAAACAGCTTCCTCGACTTCAATCTGCAATGTCTCTCAAGGTGAGCGAATCGGATCTGTCCGCAATCATCCTCATCTTTCTTCAGCTTCTCTTCGTTCTCCTGCTTCTTGCAGTCAATGCGTCTGCTTTAGTGCAATACACTCGATGCAGCAGCGATGGTGACTGTGTGTACGACTGGTGGTGTGACAAAGGATGGTGCACTACGAAAGGACCAACCGATGGAGTCGAGTGGTGCGTCTACGACTGGGATTGCCCGCCAGAGAGGGAATGTGGACCAGATCAGATATGCCATGATCATTTCTTCAAACCTGTGTCGAAGTAATTTCTGTTCTGTTTTGAACAAATAAATTTTTGAGCATTTCCATTACTACAACAGGTTTACACGTCACAAGTGGTTCTGAGTCTTACAATTTAGTCGAATCTGTTCAAATTCGGCGATTTCGTTAGAAAGATCAACAAAGCTACAGTACACCGGAATGGAGGACGGCGGTTGGGAAACCACACTGATTCGATTAGCGGCGGGGGAACAAAACTCGCAGTCTCCGAGAAGCATCCTCAGTTCGACATTTACCTCTTCCCGTAGCTTGTCGCCTTTTAGACTCTATCTTTTCTTGAGAGATTTGTCAAGGTATGATACGGTCCTTCCAGAGCTTCAATGTTCCTTCGACTTCTCCTCCTCACTTCCTTCTGTCTCCTGGGGACTGCTGATCCGATCCACATCAAGATCGATCTGTATTGCAGAACCGGAAAGTGGTGGCAAGCATGGACAACTGCTTATGAGTTGGATGTCTTGTAAGTTACTTGCACAAGGACAAAACTTGAAACATGCATTCACAGCGAAGCAACGCATGACAAGTTGGCTATATTCTATGTCGCCGGATACAACTCAACTCAAACGCTCAATATGAAGAATATCTACCCTCTTTCTGACTACAGCCTGGTAATGTAGAAAACCTGAACAAGAAAGTAGAACTGTGTTAACAGGAGTACGAAATCAGCTACCAAGTTGTTCACACGTGCAATACCAATAACACTACCATGTGTTACCGTCCAAATAAGCATCGCGATGTCTACGTTTTTGGAGAGTGAGTAGGACTGTTAGAAATCATGTAGATAATATCTCTGTTATAGGAAAACTGTCAAGTTTTCGGTCGATATCACCGACCTCTCAGGGAATTGCCCCGATGAATGATGATTGAATAAATAAATGAATGAATGAATAAATGTTGCGTGTGAACTTTTGTTCTTGGTGTCTTTATTTATTGGGCTTTCTCTGCCGAAACCTTGAAAATCTGCAATTTTGCGTCATGGTGCACGACAGATCAGTATAAAAAGTTGCACGCTCCTCCGTCGCCGCACCGGCATCCAAGAACGTTTAATGAATTCTTAACAAAAAACTTACATGTTTGGTACTTCAATTCAAAAGTTCTAGTCTTCGAAAACGAAGAATGTTTTTTGTTTGCCAGCTGTACTCCATGTGGAGAAGTTGAAACTTTCTGCTGAAAGCGAGAAAGGTATGGTGCTGGAAACTGTACTACCAGAAGATCTTCAAACGTCCAACAAATCGGAAGCATCTGTTTTTCAAAGAAATGAAGAAGAACGTGAAAGTGAATCATCTGCTAGTGGGAATGATATACATAATTATATTACGAAAAGATCTGAGAAATACGGATCACAAGATATCAAAGGAGGAGGGAAAGGAAGGCAAAAAGTGAAGAGAAAGGGAATGGACCTGAGATAATAAGAGACAGTTTACACGGATGCAGAAAACAAGATTTGAATATATCTACAGAATGTCAACGTTGAAAGAGCAGATACAATACAGTTTCGAGTAAAAGAAAACCAAGAAACATAAAACTCTTGAGAAAAGATGTATTTTTCGTGAAGATCTTTCCATGTCACTCCTTTTCTTTAGTGCAAGCCTTCGGTGCGAGTTTCTGTAGAGAAACGTCATTGGTACGCTTATTGGACCCAGGCAAAACGAAATTCTACAGAAAACAGTTCCGCTGAACTCCAAGACATGTTTCTGTCTCGTCGATCTTACCAATTATCTTATCGGCGTTTTTACCGTCTTTCACATATTCTTCAGGTGTCGGACAACAGTTGAACATTCGAAAAACTTACGATATTGATTGCCCTGATTGTCCTGGGCTGGTGGGACTTGAACCGTTGGCTGTTTTCGAGCACACATTGCGGAGGCGACGGCTTCGGTCTGCACTTTGGCTTGCACTTGTTCCGTTTGCAGCTTCCTCTTTGCAGGTTCTCCTTGAGTGTCGTTCATTCTGGAAAAGTGAGTATTTGCAAAGATTCAGGGAAACATCGAGGTGTACTGTGCGAAATGAAAAGCTGAACTGGCTTTTTGACGGAAATTCCTACCGATTGTAATTTTTCTCCAATATTTAGAACTTTCGAGATGAGAATTCAAATTTTGGTAAATTTGCAATTGTGAAAATTGGCATTTTCAATTTTGTTGCAGCGTTTTACGTGAGAGAGAAGAACTAGATGTATCTCAAGAAAATTGAAGCACCAACCTTTGATAGTGCGATAGCTGATCGTTTTTTGCTTTCCGCTCTCCGTAGTCAGCACCTCGCTCAGCTGGTGGAGCTCCCTCGATCCTCATTTTGATCCGCTCATTTGCCCGGGCTATCATTTGATGTCGAGCGATATTTCGTAATTGCTCCTTGTTGGCCGGCTGCATCAAATCCAGATGCAGGTGTGCCGGCAACAATTCCCCAGGCGGTTGTCGAAGTTCTTCGTCTTGTTCATCTCTATTTCCCTTGTCCTGGGACCGCGGCTCAGTCTGCATCTGTTGTTGATGGATGGGGAGCATATCGGAAAAACATGCGGATTGGGCTTGACGCATAGCGCGTGCTATTTTCAGTTGACCCTCCTGAACTCTCTTTGCTATATATTCAGATTGTGCAATCTTGTGTAGTTCCCAAATGTTGACCGCCTGCATCGCATCCGTATATGTACTGGGAAACGATTTGACTGGCTGCTGCAGCATCTTGATATTCCTCTCGTTAGAGACACTCGCCGCTCGTAATGGAGAGTGGTTGCACTTTTGTTGTCCTTCGGCCGGTGGTTGTTGCAAACGAGCTGATGGTTCTTGAGCATTTGGAACTTTTTGAGCTTTTGACTGTTTTTGAGCACACTTTGCGGAGACGACGGCTTCGTTCTCTACTTCGGCTTGGATTTTTTCCGTTCGGAGCTTCTTCTTTGCAGGTTCTCCTTGAATGTTGCTCATTCTGGAAAATTGAGTATTTGCAAAAACTCGGGAAAAAGACAGAGATGTACTGTGCAAAATGAGAAGCTGAACTGGTCCTTTGAGGGAAATTCAAACCAATTGTAATTTTTCTCTTATATTTGAAACTTTAGAAATGAGAATTTGAACTTTGTGAATTTTGAATTGTGAAAAATATCAAAATTATTCTGCAGCGTTTTAGGCGAGAGAGAGAGAGAAGAATTAGATGTATCTCGTATAAATTGAAGCGATTACCTTTGATAGTGTGATAGCTTATCGCTTTTCGCATTTGGCTCTCCGTAGTCAGCACCTCGCTCAGCTGGAGGGGCTCCCTCAATCCTCATTTTGATCCGCTCATTTGCCCGGGCTATCATTTGATGTCGAGCGATATTTCGTAATTTCTCCATGTTGGCCGGCTGCATCAAATCCAGATGCAGGTGTGCCGGGAACAGTTTCACAGGTGGTTGCCGAAGTTCTCTATTTCCATTGAGCTTCTTCTTTGCAGGTTCTCCTTGAATGTGGCTCATTCTGGAAAATTGAGTATTTGCTAAGAAAAATTTGAGAAATTTGATATTTGAATGTGCTGTGAGAAATATTTCCATGAAAAGTGTCGAAAAATGTCAATTTCTCACAGATTGACTGTGAAAACTCCGAGAATTCCACATATAAAAAATTGCGTTGCCAGGTTACGGAACCAAAAGAGAATCCTCAAAAATCGATAAACCTCCACGATTTTCGGTTAATTTCCGTTAAAAACAAGCACATTTCTCTGTTCTTCCCGTAGAAAACAGATTTGGTATAAAATATACTTGTAAAAAATATAGAAATTCGAGAAATTTGAGCTTTTGTTACTAGAAAAACAACAAAATCGGCGGCAAGCGAGAACAAATTAAACGATCGCAAAGGCTCAAAAACTCTGCCACGGCCACCAGCTTTTAGGCCATCTGTTCATATTGCCACGGCGTGTTGAAGCGGACGGAGTCAGCAGGCACGCCCTTGGTTGAGTCGCTACTACGCAGCCAATTGCGACCATTAGTTTCAGCAAATTGAAAATTCCAACAAAAAAAAGTAAAAAGTTTGTTCCCAACACTATTCTAAACCAACAATGACTGAAATTTTAGAATCATTCAAAATTTTGAGATTTTTGAGGGGAATAAAAACAATTTTGATTTTTCAAAATAGTTTATTAACTTTCAACAGAAAAATGTCAAGGTGGAGGAATGTGTGGGGGAAGAAAATATACCGAAATCGCGGAAGAAAAAAATAGGGTGAACTGAAGATCGAAAATAAATGAATAAGATAAAGCTGAAGGGATGCTGTGAGAAAGGAGGAAGGAATACCAAGTGGAAATTATCAAGACAAAAAAATTATCGAACAGTGGTCAGGAAAAACAATGAGAAACACGGATCGTATGAGAAAAGACGGGAAAGATAGAGGGCGAGTGGAAAGAAAAGAAAGTGGGAAGAACATAAATATGACAGTTCTCATGAAATGCGGAATACACGAAAAGACACGGAATGTAAAAAAAGGTTGAACTCAAGATCAATTTTCATTCTGGATGAACATTGTCCTGACGGTTTGGATCATCGTTGTTTTCTGTTTCCTGGGCTGGTAGAACTTGAGCATCCGGAGCCTTTGACTGTTCCTCTGCACATATTTTCGCCCACATTTCATCCAGTTCGGCTCGCTGTTCATCTGGATCCATGCTGGAAAATTGGAAATTAAAAAAGTTTCAGTAAATAATCGAGACATTTCAAAATGCAAATCTGAATCTCCAAATTTCAACGTCAATATTTACAAAAATAATTTTTTAGGAAAATCGATAGAAAAACGTTTTTAAAAGTTTATCAAGAATTCGCAAACGTTTTTCATTTTATTTTCCTAATCTTCCGAACTTCTGAAGTCATGCCCCGAACTATCAGAAGAAATTATCAATCAATTTTAGCGCGTGAAAAATCAAAAAGTTGTACCTGGAATGGAAAGAACGAGCCTGTCTGGCTTGGGCATCAATTGCGATAGCAAGACGAATCTCGCTTGACATCAGTTGAATTCTTGAAGCCACTACCTGCCGAGCGAGTTCTTTGTCATCATCCGAATCATGATTTTCTTCTATTCCCAAAACTTCTTGCTCTTCTGCACATATTTCGTAGTTGGTGCCTTTTTCAAATGGAAGAAGCTGAAAGAAACAAATAGAAAGAGCGCTTTGTGGAAAAGTACTCACATTTTCATCCTCTTTGGATTCAGTCGACAAGCCACACGCTACCTGCCGATCGAGTTCTTCTTTATCGCCTGATTCGCGGTTTTCTCCGGTTTCCGATATTTCTTCGTCAGCGCTGCTTGGCAGTTCGTTGTTTTGCATCCTAAAAACGCAGAGATTGGAACAGCTGGAGAGGCCGGCGAGAGAAATTGAACACAACATTTTGCAAGAAATTATGTGAATTTGATACGGGAAAAATTATGGCTTTTAGAAAAGTGGAAGTGTAGAGAAATTAACTTCTAATGAATGATTTACATTATGAGACATTCAAAAACAATAAGTATAACATAACCTGCCAAAAACAAAGAACAATTTTGCAAAAATCAAATTTTTTTGAAAAAAAAAATTAATTTTTTATTATTTTTAAAGATAGTGGATTTGAATCCATTAAATTTTGAAAGTCCAAAATCTCTAACTCCAAAACAAAATAACAATTTTTTTTTGAAAAAAATAATTTTTTTAGGAAAAAAGGAACGAAATTACGAAAAACTGTGAATATCTCACATAAAAACGGGGGAAAATCCATAATTTCTAAAATTGAAACGAGAATCTTGTTGCTAGGATGCAGAAAGATACGGTAAGCATTGGAGAGGTTAGAGAAAACAAGAATTCTCCGCGATTACCGGCCGATGTCGGATAAAAACACATTTTTGTGCATTTTTTGGGTGCAAACTAGTTTTGGCACGGGAAATGATGGAAAAGTTATCAGGAATCCGAGAAATTGAAGCATTTCCACTGGAAAGAAGCTAAATCGGCGGCGTGCGAGAACAATTCAAACAATCGCGGCGGTTCGAAAGCTCTGCCACGGCCACAAGATTAGGCCATCTGTTCATTTTACCACGGCATGTTGAAGCTTACAGTCGGCAGGTGCGCCCTTGGTTGAGTCGTTACGCATCCAATTAAGAATTTGTTCCCAGCGCTATTCTAATCCGATACTGACCGAAATTTTCGAATCATTCAAGGTTCGAGATTTTTGCTGAAAACACAAAACATTTTGATTTTCAAAAATTATTAGTTTACATAAAAATATGTCAGGGTGGAGGAATGTGTGGGAAGAGAACATAAATCGGAATAGTGGAAGAATTGAAAATGAATAAATTTATGAGATACAGCTGAAGTGATGATCTGAGAAAGGAATGTAAAGTCAGTGTGACAGTGGGAATTATTGAAACAAAAATGGTAGAATATACCACACAGTGAAAAAAAAGGGAAACGCGAATCGTAAGAAAAAACGGAAAAGATAGAGGGCTAGTGGAAAGAAAGGGTACGCATGGGTCAAATTCGTGCATTGTTTCCGCCGTTTTGTTTTAGAATATTTTCAAACACTCAATGTAAGCTCATTGTCAGAGGCGGTAGTAGATCATTCGCTCCTTGGCAGTTCATTGTTCTGCATCCTAGAAAACTGAGAGATTGGAAAGTTGGGAAGGTCGGCGAGAGAAATAGAACACGAAATTTTGCAAAAAATTGTGTGAATTTGGTACGGAGAAAATGATTTCTCAAATCTAAAGATCGGAACGTGAATCTGTTGCTAGGATTCAAATACTATTAGGAGCAATATAGGAGTTAGAGAAAACAAGAAATCTTTATAATCCGCAAACGATGTCGGATTGACACACATTCTTCTGGCTTTTTTCGGTGAAAAATAGATTTTTGGCACGAAAAATAATGGAAAAGTGAAGAGAAATGAGAGAAATTGGAGCATGTGTGACCCGTGACTCGAAAATGAGCAAAAGAGGCAGCGGAAATAAGCAAGAGCGGCAGCGAGAGAAAACAAAATTGAGCCATTGCGGGGGCTCTAAGCTCTTCCACGGCTTCGAGCTTTTAGGCCATCTGCCTCCCTGCCTCTCGGCAAAGTATTTCGCAAGACACTCTTGTATTCTTGTTGAATATCTGGTTGAAAACTGATGAATGTAATTGGAATTTTTGAATATTTTCCAGCTTTTTATGGTTTCCAGACTTCAAAAGTTTTGATGTCTCAAAATAACTAATTGATTTACAATTTTAAAAAATGTCAAAGTGAAGCAATTTGTGAGAGAAGAACAACTATAAAATTGAGAATGAATAAAAAAATGAGATACAGTAAAAGTGATGATCCGAGAAAGAAATATCAATAGAACTAAACAAGAAGGGAAAGGAGTTTCATATTTGTGGAATTAGATACTAAAAGATACTAAAAAGAAGAGATGAAAAAGAAACAGGAAATAACAGAAAAAAAGCAAATGAATTATTCGATTGCGTTATACTAATGAAGTAGTAGAAAAGGAAACAACGAGATTCAGAGAGATGCATTAGAGTTGAAACTAAAAAGTGATACATGTTGTAGTTAGCATGTATACAGAAACTTGAGCATACTGTGTTGCAAAACATATCTAATTACTGGATGTGATCCAGTAGAGCGGAGTTTGAAGCAATGTGTGAGAGAAGAATAGCTAATGGCCTGAGAATGAATGAAAAATGAAATGAAGTGGAAGTGATGAGAGAGGAATATCAATAAAACTGAACTAGAAAATGAAAAGAGTTTCATATTTTTGGAATTAGGTACTAAAAGATACTAACAAGAAACAGGAAATACCAAAAAAAGCAAATGAATTTTTAGATTATGTTATACTAATGGAGCAGTAGAAATTGAAACAACAAGATTTAGAGAGATGCATTGAAATTGAAACTGAAAAAGGATAGTAGTTGTGGTTAGCATGTAGGCAGAAACTTGGGCATCTTGTGTTGCGAAACATATCTAATTACTTGACAATGTCAATTAGAGCGGAATGCGTTGTGGTCTAGTGTCTTTCTGTAAGGTGACAGTAAAAAAACCCCCAAATTTCCATGAAGCTCACTCTTTGTTAGTCGTTTTTTGTATTTGAACCAAGTGCTCACACTGTGCTCCGTTCTCGGGTTCTTCGGGCTTGTCTTGCTGAGAAGCGTGGCTAGCTCGCTTATCTCTGCCGGCGTCGGATTTTGAGTGTGCTTGTAATAGTCCTGGAGGATTTTCGCTTGACGTTTTGATAGTTGCTTCATTGTTCTCTTGAAGAACGGTTCCTTGGTTTGGTTCGCTTCGACCAAAAGATAATCCGAGTTTGTGGCGTTTTCCAGAAAGTTCGAGAGTTTTTGTTGTTGTTTCTCGGTGAACTTCTCCATACGGCCATCCAAAAATGGTTTTATGTCGGTTCCTGAAAATACGAGAATGAAAAATCTTGGATTGAATGATTATAATGAACTATTATTGAATTGAAACGAAGTGGCACCTGGAAGGGCGAAAAACGGTCGATCTGGCGTGCGGGTCTCGTCACGATTTTGGTTGGCGCAGCGGCTGCCCCAAAACTTTCAACTTTTATGTCTTCGTGTGGGAGTACTAAAGGAATAGCTCAAAAACCAAAACGCAGCTTCGGCCGCGAAATTTGCTAGATTTTTTTCAGCTTTCGAGCTATTTCGTGAGAATCAGCCAAACGATGCTGAGTTCTGACAATAATATCTTTTAGAGGAGTGAATTACTCAATGGGAAACCTGAAATCGAGTCAAATCGGTCCATTAGTACTCCCACACGGAGATACAAAAGTTGAGCATATTGGGGCAGCCGCAGCACCGGACGAAAACACCGCGATCTGACGGTTCATGAGAAACGGAGCGTAACTTGGCTTATAGGTGTCGTACAGAAAATCCAGTGTGTTCATCGTGTTGCCCGGGTCATTTCACTTCAGTGTCCACAAAATCTAGCCGAATCCGTTTGAACCCAGCCTATCTCATCATCCAAAACATTTTCGTGGCGAGACCCGCGCGCCTATTCCGCCATTTTCCCCTCTCCGAGGTGCCACTTCGTTTGAATTCAATCATATTATGTTGCAAAAAAACACTCTCATACCCCGTTCTGGTAACCTAATACTGTTCTCACAGTCGCACCGATACACATGTTAAAAGAGAAATGAAAATACATATTTTCTAGATGCTCTCTTCGAGAAATAAAGCAGATAATGTTCAGAGTTCCTACAGGACTTTCCAAATTTTCCATTTATAGATCCAACTGACCAATTAATTTCGATGCGAAATGCGGAGAAAACGAGTGTTTGCCCATGATTTGCAGTAGCTTCGTCTTCATGAAGACAACGTTCTTTTTCGCCGGAACAACGTCTCGTTCTTCTTGGAGTTTATCGAGCAAGTCCTTCACGTGATAGATGTACTTGTTGTCATTGACAATACTCTCAATCGAGTGGAAGTTGACTTTTGGATAGTTCATGATCAACGGCTGAAAACTTTACTGTGAGTGTGACTCTAGAAACTATAAAGTAGTGGAATGACTAGAAACATATCTTTAAACTGGTCCAAAATTCTCGAAAGTTTGTACACAGTTACAAGTAGGAGAGTTAAGATCACTTGCAAATTTTGAGACAAATCGATCAACTCTGTCAAAAGATATTCAGTAAAACCTTCAACAGTTCGAAAAAAGAGAGCTGTTGTTGTAACTCGGCAAAAAGAATGAAATGTTTTTGATTGTCCCCATCAATTTCAAAGTGCAACTTTGCTGTGCTCGACATTTACCCTTCCACGACGACGCCTATGTACATAACAACGACTTGCTGCGTTTTGCATCTCGCCACCTTTTTTTTTGTTTCGAAACTGTAAACAACATTGAAAGAAAAATATTCCTGACCGGTCAGAGAAAGATAACACATATCAATTAAAAGAGAGTAATTAGATTTGGAACATTTACAAAAACTAGTGAATTATCCTTAATTCCAACACCAGATGAAACCAAACCACAAGACAGAAGCGGATTAGAAGGGAATGTATTCGTAAAGCAATGAACTCTCACCTACAAATTGTTCAATCTGTCCAGGGCGCACTAAAGAAATACGCAGTGATTTGAAGAGATTCTCGACAAAAATGGACTCGTATAGTGGAGTCGTATAGCAGAAGTTGTTCCAGTTTTGTAGAGTTCTGATTACCGTAATCCACATGAGCCCCGTATAAAGGCAGATCACGGGGAGTTGCTAACATTCATTCTGCTTGCTGCGTCCTCTATTCATCTTCTCGAGAATGCTTCCCGCTGGAGGAAAGGGTGCTGATGATCCGGAAGCCATGGAGGTAGATGACCCGCCAGTAGAGAAAAGGAAGGTAAGCATAGGTCTAAGGGGTTGCTGTGAAATTTTCAAATTTCCAACAAACTTTCAGATTACTGAACAAAGCCCCGCAGGCAGCAACCTTGAGCCTTCATATTTTGGAGCCAGCGACTCTTCAGAGCCAAAGAAGATGAAAATGGTATGCGTTTTCAATGTAACCTTAGCATCAGCTTAATCTAATTTTACGCTTGATATTTCTGTTTTCAGGAATCCAGATCGTCTTCCAAAAGTGGACGTCATGTATCGTTCATGGCAGATGAGAAGGACAAATCTGTATCTGGAAATCCTTCTTGCTCGTCAGTAAAAGAGCACCTGTACAAAGGAGATGACCATCTTCCTCCTAAACAACCATCAACTTCCACTGACCGGAGCTCTCTGCGGTCAAACTGGCATGAGAGAAGAAAGCGAGAGGAGAGAAGTCCGGTGCACAGCAAGAGTGAGTTGATTTTTCAGATGGTGGAATACTCTACTAACTGTATTGCAGAGAGAACTTCCAATCAATAAATCGGCAGACTTCTGGGAACATATTCAAGTGACGAACCAACCATTTCTTCTGATTTGTTTCAGTGCTCATGTACTTGTGATGTAACCTTCTTTTGTCAAAAATGTGCAATTGAAAAATAAATAAATTGTTTTTGTCTTCAATGCCAATTTGACAACCTCACTCTAGTGTCATCGCTTCAATCAATATGTGCAAATAAGCTAATCGTGCAATTTCCAATTCAAATTAGGCAACACCAGTTGTTTGTCAGTTATTAGAACACTTTCATCCCGATTGACCAATCACAATGAGCTCTCTAAATGAAGAATACTTAAAATCCATCGAAGAGCAACTAGCTGCTCGTACGAACTCAGTGATTGCACATCTTGAGGAGAATCTGCAGAATAGTATTCGAAATCCTATTTCGCAATGTCCAGCGGAGCATTTCTTAACGTCAAAACCACTTGCAGTATGGCTAAAGGTTGAAGAGGATAACATCACGGAAGTACATAATACATTTCATGATATTTCCTGAACCAGCTTGACATTTCAGATCACAATGGCTCCAATTGACTGTAGTCGTGATTCTGCAGAAGCTTGGAACATTCCCCCACTTATGATGTTTACTATCTATAATCGGGAAATCTATCTCAACATTTCCACTGATGGTTTGTCATTGAACGATGGAGTTGTGCAGAAGATCAAGGATCTATTTGGTTCCAACGTACACGTTTGTGGATTGAAGCTTGAAAACACAGTTTTTACCGCAAACGTAGTGACTTTGATAGGGCATTTTGGAATTACGAAGATTGACGTGGAGACTAAACAAGTTGCATTTTCCCCGGATATTGAGAGTTTGGGAGTGGTAGTTTTGTTTTGATCCTGTCCATTCTCTCAATATTAATTCAGATTTCTTCACTTCAAATCATTGGACATCAACTTCCCGCCAATTTGAAATGCATAACTAACAGCAGCAACTTGACTGAATTACACATGGAGTTGGAATTCACAGCTAGAGATAAAAAGTTCCTGAACGACCTCATCTACCAATGGCAGTCCAGTGAACGTCAAATCACCCGTTGGGAGCTAAAAATCCCTATTCAATGGAAGTTCCTGCCCAGGGATTACTCCAGGATTAACTCACAAGACAGAAGTGTGTTGAGATTGAGATTAGAGGAAAGTTCGCTGTCAAAGAAGCTGGCTGTTTTCACATATTACCCAACTAAATCAAGAGCAATGTCGTATGCGGCGGTGGCTAGTTCTAAATGACTCGATATGTTGTCTAGTATTCTGTTTTGGTTTCTGTCTGTTTTTAATGAACATTTATTGGGAACATGAGTAAAACAATCATGTTTGTACTAATTTCATGATGTGCCACAGCTGTAAATCCTGTGATCTTGGTTTTTGTGACTTCTGATTCGTTTTCCCTTTGCTCCAGCCTCTTACACCAGATTCACTCTTCTCGAAAACATCACATTCCCACTTTTCTTGTCTTCCCCGCTATCATCCATCAAGCCCCTCACGATTTCCAAGTACCCTTCCATTTCTTGTCAGCCATTACCCACTGATAAACCGACTGAAGGCCAGCCGTGTTGTTACACAACCTGATGTATTTTTCAATTTCCGCACGTTTTAAAAAGCTTTCTCCGTATCTCAAATGACTTTCATTTCTCTCATTCTCTGCGCCCACTTCATTTCGTCTTCTTGTTACACTGATATTAAACCGTGGGAGGGTTAAGCCCCACCCTCCCGGCGCCTCGACAATGCAACTTTTTCATTCGAGTCAAAAAGCCTCCTATGAGGTGGTGACTCTGAGAAATACTCTCTAAATGTAATATTTCACCGGGAGCACTGTCAATCATGACACTGACTTGAAATCTAACCAATCAGCTAAAGGATTAGGGTTCAGGCAGTGACATAGTTGGCAGCTTGCTCCCGTATTCAAGGTAAGTTTGGGTGGTCTCACCGGTTATGACACAACAGTTTTCCACCTGTGTTGTATCTGGAGACTGCAGTGGCATACCTGGTTTGAGCTACCAAATGATGGGAAAAGGGTTTGGGGTACAGATAAGGAGTCAAGTCCACGGCATTGCGAAGAATCACAATTTGCGCTGTCGGAGATGCTAAAAACTTCAACATGCCTGTAACTCTTGGCATTACACTATTCAACAGGTAGGTTGAAGAAATTGACAGACATCAGCTCCCTACAAACAGATACTCCATATATCGGGAGATATCCAAGTAAAACAGCCCCCTTCAGGTTTCCAGAATCCATACGGAATCTACGAGTTGATGAAAAAGCTCGTGTAGATTGCATGATCCAATGCAAATGGACTGAAAAGTTATCTCTCACGAGTTTCTTCATTCTATAACACAGATCTCAAAACTTGATGGCTACAAGACATCTCGGATGCTGGTAGAGCCCAGAAATTGGGTGACACAAAAAATCAGAAGAAGTCTCAGTTTGACCAAAGAAGTCAAAGAAAGGGGCAGGAATAGAATGTCATTTCAAGACAAACTTGTTAGACATTTTGGACGAACCTGTATTCTCCTTTAGATTGCGAGTGTTTTATTTACATCTGAATTCTGACTTCGAGCAGAATTCGCAGGGATTTGGAACTGAAAAGATATATAACGCGTTCTCTGTAAGGGCCGACCTCGGGTATAACTGGCCGTGCCTTAGGGTCTTAGAAGGGAGCTAGAGCTGAGATATTCTATGAGTAGGTAGTAGGGGACTACTATAGTCCATGTGCACCATGTTGGGTCACAGCTCCTTATCAGTCGGGCTCCGCGAGCCCTGATAGGTCCAAAAATCAAAATCTGTCAAAATGGTCGTAGCGAGCTGAAATAAATTTTTTTTGATAGCTATGGCCAAAGTATGTTTCGGTGTGAAATACTGTAGTTTTTGCTGTTCTGGAAAACTTTCTCAAATTCTTTGTTTAGAAAAATGATCAGTGTTCGACATTCTTTCGAGAAAAAATGAGCTTATTCGAAAGAGTCGCACTCAGGGCATATTTTTAAAATTGACACTAATGTCTCACCTTTTGAATCCGCAACTCATCTTGTGGCTACACCCGGAGTGATAAGGTGATAAAATTTATCATTTGGAGATCACCGATTATAAAAAATTTTCTTTTTGATCAAAACATGTCAATAAACACGCCATTCGATTGGAAATTTGATTTTGAACAACTTTGTAGTTGATCACTTTGTCCGTGGAGCCTTCCTTCAAAAGTTATGGAGCAAAGTGTAAACTTGATTTTTGATAGCAGATCTGAATCAGTGTTTCTTTGGAAAAATTTAACTTCAAAACTAACAATGATGCATAAAAGTGATCAACTACAAATTTTGATAAAATGAATGTATGTTTACGGAAAAAATATAAAATAGCGTTTCTGACGAACAGAAACTTTGTAATTTTTGATTTAAAAAACTGAATTTTTGGGGGTGTGAATTTCGGCTCAATGTAAATGAAATCATGCCGCGTTTTGACTGTTCGATAGAGCTTTTCATGGTGATCATTTTTGCAGTTGACCACTTTTTACCATCTCTCTTGGTTAAAAAGTTACAGAAAATAACAAAAAATCTCTTTTTTCTTCACTTTTTCAGTACTAATTTGAGCCCTTTTTTGACTGTTTTTATATCTTGCTTCATAACTTTTGAAGGAGGGCTCCTAGAACAAAGTGATTAACTACAAAGTTGTTCAAAATTGAATTTCCAATCGAATGGCGTGTTTATTGACATGTTTTGATCAAAAGGAAAATTTCTTATAATCGGTGATCTCCAAATGATAAATTTTATCACCTTATCACTCCGGGTGTAGCCACAAGACAAGTTGCGGATTCAAAAGGTGGGACATTAGGGTCAATTTTAAAAATATGCCATGAGTGCGACTCTTTCGAATAAGCTCATTTTTTCTCGAAAGAATGTCGAACACTGATCATTTTTCTAAACAAAGAATTTTAGAAAGTTTTCCAGAACAGCAAAAAATACAGTATTTCACACCGAAACATACTTTGGCCATAGCTATCAATAAAAATTTATTTCAGCTCGCTACGACCATTTTGACAGATTTTGATTTTTGGACCTATCAGGGCTCGCGGAGCCCGACTGATAAGGAGCTGTGACCCAACATGGTGCACATGGACTATAGTAGTCCCCTACTACCTACCACTATCAATTACTTTCTCTAAGGCACACGTTGGTCGAGTCTTACAGAGAACGGGTTATATCTCACAAACCTCTTTTCTTCTTTAGTCCAAATATTCCAGAATTGCTGGTCAGGAAATGTGAAAAAAGTAAAAAACTCACATTTTTTGTCTTCGAATCCACACAAATATTGATAAACAGTGATAGCTGGCAACACGAGTTGCATAATGAGTGAATGCAAGGGGCGCATAGTGGCTTTTATTCTTACCCGCGCGGGAGAGTGGGGAGAGAGGGGAAGGGTGAGAGAGTGTGAGAATGGTGAGAAACGCAAAGACAAATCTGGAAGACAAACAAATCTGGAAGCCACTTGAAGATAATGATAAGAATTTTGATACAGATGAAACAGATTTTGACTGGGATGGATTCGCGAAAAGTTTTATTGAAAATCAGGTCTCAACAAATAAGTATCCTTCTCATTTCGTGTTCCTGAAGTAAACTCGAGAATAAAGTCGTCAAGAAAGTTATTCTCCTGAACTCAGAAACATGTAGAGAATTTCATGTACTCAGATTCATCACAGATTCAGCGGCAAGTTTTAGTCATGTCAACAGATAATCAACGACGTCCTTTTTACCATCTAGAAGCGCATGGGTATCCGTGATAGCAAATAATTGGTGGGGGGGGGGGCTTACTGTAATTACTGATAGCATATCAGGAGTTCATCACTTCATCACCAACCTATCCGAACTTATTTTCCTTGTGGTCATACGCTGGAACCTTCCCTCTCAACTACATCAGCGCACAAACTCTGAAAACTAAGCGGAATTCAAGTGACGCATGAGATCGAACTAAATTCATTTTAACATAACATCTCAAACATGCGAGTTCAAGAAAACGTCCTGAATACATTTGCCGGTTCGAAATCAGCTGAAATTATAATAAGTAGGAACTTGGTCAAGCAGGTGAATAAAAACGCACGTAAACCCGAACCACTAGATTCATTGCGCATTCGCTTTCTCTGGAAAGCATATATTTTGCGTCATTAGCGTTCAGAAGTTATTCTACTCCCCCAGCCAATTCAGTCACTTCTCTTCAAAAAGCGATTGGTTTTCCCGCCGAACTATTACTGCCAAAAACCAAACGTCATATGAGAAAAAAACCAATTGCAATTGCTCATTTTCAATTTTAGTTGGAGCAATACAAGTTTGAAAAACACGTTTCCGCCAAGTCACATCAAGAAGTTCCATGTCCCTTCTTATTTGGTTTCTGTTAATCAAAGCAATAGAGTTTGGTACATGCCAATCCGTCGAAGGAGTTCTAACAGAAGTGAGGCACTTCACCATTGTCGTTTTGTTCTACAACATCAAGTTTTCAGATTGGAGTCGAAGTTCCTGAAAACGAAAAGAAAGGTCTTTACTATTTCATCCTATTTTCATTTGTTTTTACCACATTTGCGTCGACCATTTTAACATTAGTGTTTCTAGTGATTTCGTTTTTATTGTGGGGTGATTTCAAATCGGTGAGTGGAGTCTTTGAGAAAACTCGTTCTAAATTGAATACTGATAATTCAGATGAAATTCTTCTGGTTTCTAGTACAAATAACAATCTCAGCGTTCGTCGTATCGTTTCTGAACCTAATTATCAATGTCCCCACAACTTTATTTGCATCGATGATGAAAGAGTTTGCTAGTTCAGGTATGCTGGAGTCTCTGACAAGTCTTACATGTTTTTCAGATGTTTTCCTGCAACTGTCCTATCTACTAGACCTATTCCAGTATACATTTTTGTTTTCCAACTTGGTGATTGCAATTCAACGGTTTTTCGTGTTTTTCTTCAGACCCTTTGTTGACAGAGCATTCAATACGTAAGCAATAACTTGAAGATTTTGAATAACCTGAATATATCTAGACCGTTCATTTACATTTGGCTCACACTAGTTTACATTTTCGCATTTATCGTGGTTTTCATCATGTCATATAATAAGTGTAAATACATATGGATCAGCAAAAGTGAACGCTATGAACTTTTTTGTGTTTCGAAATCTATCGCAGTGAACTTACCAACACCTGCTCACATGAAATGGGTAATTTCTCTGCAAGTTGAATCACAGAGATCATCATGGAATTCAGATGGAGTTAATTTTGAAATTAGTGATTCCACTGATCATTTTTGGTCTATACGTATCAGTATTTCTCAAAATCTTTCTTATGAAAAAAACTGCGGTTAATAAATCAGAGACAGCGGTTTTGAAACAAGGATTTGCAATTTTCATAATCTTTGAGGTGAGTGAAGTTATATTTCATGTCCGGTAATCAAAATTGTTATTTTCAGGCATCCTCTCTATTTTTTGTTTTCTGTCAAATGTTTTCTTTTGAACCTGCAGGCGCTTTTCTGATCAAACGTGTCATCAACACGGTAACTGATAAGTTATAGAGATCGCACTTATTCTGTTTGCAGTTTGAAATGCTAGTCGGCGCTGCAACGCCATGTTTTTTCTTCTTCACATCAACTGCTGCCCGGAAAGCGTTTTCATTAAGAAAAATATCTAATTTAAGAATGGTCACGTCACGTAGCACATCTAGTTGAGGAATGTTTACGCAAAGTATTTATCTGTGACACAATAATAAATTTGTGATTTCGAACATGGCACATATTGTGTAGTGGTAATTTTTCTATCTATATCAGTGCTAACTAGCTGTAATACAAATAAATGACAACAAAAATCCAGTAAGAAAGTATAACTGGAGCCATAACATCTTATAAGTTGGTCGAATGAATTTGGACGCTCATGAACATGGCCTTCGGTCTAGTCATTTTCAATCTGCTCTTCCCTTCTGTGTATCACAAAATCATACACAAAAAGTACGTTGATTCGCTTTTGTTTGCTCTCCTTTATTGTCCCGATAAGACGTCTTGCCTGCCATTCTGACCAGCGCCTCTGCAGAGTTCCTGTGCATCTTCGGTATTGATTTGTTCTGTTATTATGATAAGATGAAGTCGTTTCTGGCTATGCTCATTGAGTTTCTTGTGATCTTCCCTATTGGTCGTGTGTCAATTTTTATTTCTCTCTTTATTGTAAGTTTTGAGTGAGGTAGTTATCATTTATAACAGTAAATATCAGTTCCTGCAATTTCACTGGTCATTTGCTGCGGTATACTTCCTCTGGTTCCTTTTTGACCAAAAACGATCCACTCATGGCGGATATCACACACAGTGGCTTCGAAGGTATTTGTCTTCTGTCTCTCTAATTTTTTTTGGAAGCTATTCCGTATCAGCTAACAAAACTATGAACCGTTTCACCATTTCAATTCCATTACCTTATTTCAGGTCACCACTTGCAAAATGGTTTGCAGATTACTTCCCAGCAACTTCTGTGAAAACCGCAGAGCTACCACCGGAAAATGTAAGCTTTCCCCAGAATTTTCAGTTGTCACATGATAAACTTCCAGAACTACATGCTCATCTGTCATCCCCATGGAATAATACCTTTGGGTGTCTGGGCATCGTTCGCTCTCAATGGAACTGGAGTTTTCGAGAAGTTTACAGGAATCACTTTCAAGTTGGCAACTCTCAAAACGAAAGTCCTTCTGAGCAGAGAAATCTGGATGCTTCATGGTTGCATTGATGTCTCGAAAGAGTCACTGGAGTATGTTCTGGATAGATGTGGAAAGAGAGGACAGGCAGTTGTTTTATCAACCGGAGGAGCTGCCGAAGCATTGGATGCATACCCTCCGATGACTAAAACCACTGTGAAGAATAGAAGAATGTTTATCAAGGAGGCACTGGCAACTGGAGCACATTTGGTTCCAGTGTACTCCTTCGGAGAGGATGACAGCTTTGCCGACTTGTCAGTGGATAGAAAATCTTTTTTCCAAAAAGTTCAGGACAAAATAAAGGAAATAGTGACTTCAGTAACTGATGGAAATGTGAGTCGATAAGCCAGAAAATGAAAAATGTTAAGAATTCTTACAGGGTCTTGGCATTCTACCACGCCGTCGTCCCATTACTACTGTCATTGGTGCTCCCATCAAAGTTACAAAATCGTATGACCCAACTGACGCAGAAATCAACCAGTTACATGGTTTGTATCGAAAGAAAGTGTCCGAGCTGTTCGAACAACACAAGAGGAACTATGGGATCGGAGAAGGAACTCGGATTAATTTTTAGTTGTATTTATTTATTTTTATTTTATTTTGTGGCTGTTGAACAGGAAAAAGGGGTTTTCAAAATAAAAATTTCATCATTTTGTAAGAAGTTCGTTTTATTCTATTATCACAGTAAGGTATTGGCCGAACACGAGCATTCTAGCAGTGGTTCTTCAAACATATTATTTCAAAAGTTCACATTTTCAAAAACCACCAACCGCCTATGTTTTCTGAACTTTTGATTGTTTTTCCTTCAACATCTCCAAGTCATGCGGCCGTAAGTGACAGATGTTCTGATAACAATTGTGTCAGACTTGTAGCCGTGTAGTCGAATCTCTAGTGAATGTGGAGTCGTGTCTGTCTCTCCTTCTACTCTGTGATCTCTCGTTCTCGCAAGTGGCAAGCACTCCGATAACACATGTGCTAGCCGTAGCATTGAGCGTAGTGAAGGTGGTGTCATAGATAACTTGGCCTCCATTCGTCCATCATAATCCTTTCTCTTTCATTCAACGGTCGTTAGTTCCAATGCCTCGCTTCTTGGGAATTGACTGGATAGATATCCATGCTCCTTGGCACCAGAAGTTATCATTCTTGGGTCTTCTGATCGAAACAACTATTCTCCATCCAGTTATCAACATTTTCACTCTCCTACCACTAGGACTGGTAATTTTTGCTCACAGAATTATCAAAATTCATTTCTCTATAGTTCCTACTTTTCCAATGTCTCCTTCTACCATTTTACATTGCCTGGTGGTACTACGACAAAGATACTCCAAGAAGAGGTGGATATAAAACTGAATGGTTCCGGAGGTAAAAAAGTTCAGCGACAATTTATTAGTTCCGATTTCAGACTCCCTCTTGCTCAGTGGTACGCTCAATATTGGCCAGCAACCTCCAGAAAAACGGCAGAGTTGCCACCAACTGAGGTAACAATAAATTTTCTCAACAAAATGTATCATTCCAATTCAGAACTATCTCCTGGCATGTCATCCACATGGTTTCTTCCCACTTGGTGCCTGGGCTAGCTTTGCAATGAATGGAACTGGACTTTTCGAGAAATTCCCTGGGATTCAATTCAACTTGGCTACTCTTGGAGTGAATTTCAAAATGCCACTGAAAAGGGATCTTCTTCTTCTTCACGGATGCATTAACTGCTCTAAAGAATCACTGGAATACGCTCTGGATGGATGTGGGAAGAAGGGAAAAGCTGTGGCTTTGTTTGTTGGAGGAGCAGCTGAAGCGTTGGATGCTCATCCTGGAACTCATGTTCTCACTTTGAAGAATAGAAAAGGATTCATCAAAGAGGCACTTGTCACTGGAGCAAGTCTGGTTCCGGTGTATACTTTTGGTGAGAACGAAGTTTTCTCATTGGCTCCAAATCCGAAAGGATCTTTGCTCCGGAAAGTACAGGAATTCATCAAGGAAACTTTTGGAGTAGGAATCCCACTTATGAATGGTAGAGGTCTATTGCAGGTTTGTTTTCAGCCAACTTATACTTATCGGGAAAACTGTTCGGTTTTAGCACAGCTTTGGAATCTTGCCACGCCGTCACCCCATTTCAACTGTCATTGGCGCTCCAATCAAAGTTGAGAGAGTGAAAGAGCCAACTACGGAGCAGATTGATAACCTGCATACTTTCTACTGTGAAAAGTTGAACGAGTTGTTTGAAGAGTACAAAACGACCTATGGAGTTCCGCAAGAAACCAAGATGATTATTACGTAATTTCACTTGTTGTAATGTTTTTGATTTTTAACAGATTTTTTTCCAAAAGTAACTTTTTGATGTGAGATAAAAACAAGCATTTTCCTTCTTTCAAACAATACCCAGGTTATAAACTATAGTCTCATGTCAGTTCATCTTGTTTCCTTGATATCTTGCAACACGATCCTACAAACACGAACAATCACCGCGTTGATGTTTCTTGATGCTTGGTGACGATGAGACTATGGACGAAGAAGCTGTGATTTGAGTGATAACAACATGTTGCTGATTTCAACAACAAGCGTTTGTTTATGTACTTGAAAAATGCAGCAAAAGACTAATAAGCACTGCCATAGTGAAAGCAATGAGTTGAAACTCATATTTTTGCTAGATTGCTAAATGACACTATTTGCCTTGACTCCTTGTACGTTGTAACCGCAAGAAAATGAAACAGGTGGATGATATCACCATGTCTCTGCCTAATTGCTTTATTTTATCTCGTTTTTGTTCCACCGAAACAACATTCTGACCCAGAGAAGGAAACATTGATGTATTTGTCAAATTCACGAAGAAGAACAAGCAACTACAAAAGACCCGCCACGTTTTCGATTTCTGTGAATATTGACTTACAGCCACTCTCTAATAAACATTTTGTTTTCTACCAAATTTCCATCAAATGCAGTTTGTCGTGTCCAGCCTTATTTCGTTGTTTCACGTCTTTTATGTGAATTCCTGCATACCAACACAACAAGGTGCTCCTAATGTAACTTGAGCTGAGCGCATTGTTAACATTTTCAGTTGTTACAACAACTACTACCACTACCACACTACAACAATTGCGCCGGGTAAAGTTTTGTGCTAAAATTTGTGTCTCAACACAAGTAAAAGGTCAAATATGTGTATGTACCAAGAACGGTCCCGTTAGGAAAAAAGTGCATCTTGAAAAACACACTTCTCGTTATACTTCACGGTGAAAGCACGTAAACTTGACAAAATGTGAAAGAGAACGTTGTCATTAGAATTGGTGTTCAAGTTTATTGTTTATTGTTTTTAAAAGGTATGAAGTTTGAGACATATATTTTAAGGTTGCGCTACTTGTCCAATTCCTATAACTATTGTGAATGCTGGACTTTATGATGCGGTACAACTTGGAAATCTTGAACTTTTTATTTTCTTTATCATATTTCAGCCGTTCACAATTAACGAAGTTCCCGTTACAGCAGGTTGTTCACTTGACTACGTTTGCCAGAAAAATCCCTTAAACGCAATTAACCCACTGACTGTAGAAGTAAGTGTCATCTTTTTTCACAATTGCGGTAGCGTATTACAATTGATCGGTTTAGCAATTTCTCAGTGGCAATTCAAATGGAGCATTGAACGCTTATGGAACTGTGACGGTTACAGCAGTGTGTGCCAGCGGAACTTGGCAAGTCTCTGGTGTGAACAAAGATTCATTGAGCTGCTCAGCAGAATAACTGTTTACATTTTGAGAAAGATCATACAATGTCCAATTTTGATGTTAAAACAACAGTGATAAAAAATTCATCTCTTATTTCTAAACCCCTATCACAATGACATGAGAACTAGCTTTTGTTGAAGTCTTGCTTCACCGTTTCCGTTCTGCCAAACAATATCCAGATGTAGGTGATAGCCTATAGCCGCAGTCTATCATCATTTATCCTGCTTCTTTGATTTTTTGAACAACAAGAGAAATATATGACCCGACACTCTCCGCATCCACGGTGTTTCTTTCTGCACTCAACATGTTTTATTGCGGTGAAGCTACGGACGGAGGCAGCGAAGAGGTTGTGATTTGAGTGATAACAACATGTTTCTGACCAACATTTTGATATGGACACCTTGACGTGCAATGGCGTGCAAAAATTGCTCCTCAGCCAGATTAGCTATGATTTCATAATGTCAATACTTCTCTGCCTGTTCAGACAACACTTCTCTGCCTGTTCAGAACTCTTAGATTGTTCAAACAGCTTGCTCCTTTGTGAAAGAAGTGCATGGCACTCTCATCTACTATAGAGATTCTATTCTATTCCAGTTGGTTTTAATACATTCATCGTCTGATTAATATGTGTTGCTAAAGTGAAGAGATGTGTATAATCGAGCCAAGTACAAGTTCATTTGAAATTTTCCGACATGATGAAATATCCCATGACGTCTAAGCTCATCGTGCAGGAATGTTCAAAAACACGTTGAAATGCATCCTCTTGCTTGAAGGAACAGGTAGATGATGTCACCCTGCCATTGTCTAGTCGCTCGGCTTCATCCTGTTCTATTCCAGAGTAGACAACATTTTGATCCAGTGCGCGTGCAGAAGAAGATATTGATGTACGGTGATCTTCTGAACAAGAATCATAAATACTCGCCGCTTGCTAGATTTTTTAACATCTTCATTTGTCACCATTCTTCTAGATTAGCTTTTTATTCTTTTTCTATTTTCATACAGCAAATGGAGTTTTTCACATCTGCTCTTATTCTATCAGCTTATCAGTTTTCACTTGTTTGGTCCTGTATACCTACACAACAAGGTGGTAAATCTCTCTTTTGAGCCTATGCGGATTGTAATCAGTTGCAGTTGTTACAACAACAACAACTACTACTTCTACCACTACTACAACTACTACCACAACACCTGCACCAGGTGAGATTTTACGTAAAGTTCTGTGCTGATAAGCTGATACCAGGTTGTCACAACGACAACACAAATGTGATTTTCAGTCTGCGCAACTTGTTCACCTATAACTATTGTGAATGCTGGTGCATATGATGCGGTATAGCTGAAAACTACTGTATTTCTTATCAGCTAAATTTCAGCCATTCACAACCAATCCGGTTGCCGGTACAGCAGGTTGTACTCTGGACTATGTTTGCCAGCTGAATCCTATAAATGCAGCTGGTCCGGTGGCAATAACGGTAAGTCTAATCCTTGCCTCTCGCTTTGACATGCGCAACTTACAAGCGAGTTTTTAGCTTTACTATGGGGGCAGTACAGTTGGCCCATCAAATGCATACGGAACCTTGACAGTCACAGCAATATGTAACAGTGGAACATGGGAAGTCTCGGGCGGATCGGTCGATTCAATGAGTTGCTCAGCATCATAACTATTTCAAAATCATATTCTTCTGTGTCCCATACTTTTCTGCTTCTGTTCTCGGAAGTTAACTTAACTGATATTCATCCTCCCTGGCACCAGTCAAAACTATTTAGAGCTTCCTCGTGATATTTCAACCAATTTCTCAATTCTTGAATAGCATTGGACAATGATTTTTTTTCGATTAGTTTTTTTTGAGTACAACTCAACTAGGCTGAACTCCAACAAAGCTAACAATGTTTGCACCAAATATTCTTCGCTTTGTTTTGCATACAGTTAAATCATAACTGTTCGTTAGAGCGGTTCTGTCCAAAATAAATTGTGTGTAAGGATTTCCTTTTTCTTCGCTGCATGGACTTTTCTATACACATTTATTGAGGTAGAGACATGGTTAGCAATAATACAATGACAAGGGCTAGCTTTTATAGCCCTCAAGGACAGGAAGACTTTAATAAACTGACAAGTTTCTTCGCCGTCTTACCGGTGCGAGAGAATGCTCAACATCTAAACTATGGCAGACAGGACAAAGTGAAAGAAAGAACAAAATAACGGATTCGCTACATAGTGTGGCCAATATCAAGAGTCCAATTCTTTGCATGTAGAATTGCGTAAAATTAGTCAAATTATATTATCGTTGTATCTCAAAAGTTCATCGGGTAGACTTAGGGAGTTGCAACGTGGAACGGGCCTTGACTGGAATCCACGTATTTCTTCACGCGCAAAATAAACCGGAGCTTCAATTACGTTTGAAACTAATTTTTTCGTGACCTAAAACGTGGATTTAGCTCGCTAGCTGGAGATATCTCGCGCCTCCGTAAATCTACCCGATGAACTTTTGGGATACAACGATAATATTGCAAATAATTTTTAAAACCTGATCGATTCGACTGTCTCTGTCTCTGATATTTGCAGTCTAGACTTCAGCTGGTGTGATTCTGTTGAGAAGTGAAAATGTATTTTTCTGAACTGTAAAACAAATAGATCATCATGACGATAATAACTTCAAATAAAACATACAAATCTGGCAACTTTACTGCTCATCAGCTACAGACGAACTTGAAGTTTGTTTCTCATGTGTCTACAGTCTTTGAGACAGCCTGGGAATTATAAAGCATAATCTCCCTCCATAACACTCTCATCTTGTCTTCTTGCTTTCTTGCAACATAGTCGGATTGGATAATCGTAAAAACACGAAAAATCTCCGCGTACCTTGGTCTTTCTTTATGCTTTGGATATGGCGATGCAGCTACAGACGGAAGATGCAAAGAAGCTGTGATTTGAGTGATACTAATATATTTGTGATTTGAACAATAAACAATGTCTTGTGAAACCTCCACATGCTTATAAATTTGGGTAACAAAACAAACAAAAAAAGATATGAGGACAGGTGCAGTTGTTTTGGTCTTGTTTTACATAATACAAGTTCTAAAATGAACAAAACACTAGTTTTTCATGAGTTCTGCTCAGAACTGCGTCTACAGCCAGCACGAGAACTAAAAGTATCACCATTTTGTCAGAAGCCTGTACATTTGAGGCAAGTAGTTTGCTTGTAATGTTCCATCGAATGCAGTGTAGTCTAAGCCCAAAATCTTGCAAGATCGCCAAAGGACATGTTCTATTTTATTTCCTCATTTCTCATACCCGGAAGAAAAAGAAACAGGTAGACGATCTAATCGTTGCATTTTATCCCGTTTTGTTCCAGGGAGAGAAAAAGCGCAAGACGAATTATTTATATTGGTCGATCTTATGATTAGGAATAATCATAAATACCTGTCGCTATCTGCATCTTTCAAAGTCACTTTTTCTTTTCACTCTGCAATAAAAACTGTTTATTCTTCTTTATATTCATGAAAAACGTTCAGTATTATACGACTTTTCTTGTTCTTTCATTTTGTCAGTTTTTACTTGTAAATCCCTGTATACCAACACAACAAGGTGATAAACTTATTTTTGAGCACGATGGATTGTTAGCACTTTCAGTTGTTACAACAACTACTACCACTACTACCACTACTACAACAGTTGCACCGGGTAAGATTTTATGCTAAATTTTGTAATGTGAAACAGAAATCACGTTGATAGTCACAACGACAACCTCCCTGACTACTACGACAACAGTTCCACCTGGTAAGCTGTAAAAGTAACTTCCGATGGGAGGTTGCAGTTGACGTCGTTGAAATAAATTGATTGTGAGTGGTTTATTTTTCAGGTTGCGCAACTTGTCCAACTCCAATGACTATCATACCTGCTTCAATTGCTGACGCGGTAGAGCTCAATAAACATTACTTTCCTATTAGTTTCCATTATTTTTCAGGCATTCACAATCAGTGAAGTTGCTGGTTCAGCTGGTTGTTCTTTGGATTACACTTGTCAAAGAAATCCTATAAATCCAACAGGTGTTGTAGAAATTGAGGTGCTTGTAACTCGAAAAAAACAACAAGAGCTTTCTACTTAAGATTTGGATTGGTGGTGTTTCATCTGGAGTATTGCCTGGCACTGGAACGCAGTTGGGAAGCTATACGCTTCAAATAGCATGTGGTAGTGGGTCTTGGCAGGTTTTGGGAGCGAATGTTGACGCATTGAGCTGTTTAGCAGTATAACTGTCTTTGTTGTGCTTGAGAATTTTTTATATTGAAAAGAAAAACATTTTTCAAAGCTGTTACTTTACCCCTTACTTTACTCTCAAAGAACTCACAATCCTATTATTCTTTTTGTTACACGAAATTCTGGAAGTTTTATTTAATAAAAAAGAAATCAGACATTGGTACATACAAAGAAGATTATTAAGAATTGTGTATTTATACTTTTGCGCAATTCGATTCTCCCAGGTCACTAACATTGTGATCGAAGTAGTTGTCGTGATCCTGAAAATACCGAGGTAGAGTGGAATGATTATTTTCCAAGTTACCTTGAAAGAAGTGTCGGGAAGAACCTGTCCGTCGGAGCACAACGCGCTCTCGTCAACATCATCGCAAATATGGTACTTTGTCATTTTCTCCTTGTAGAACACCTCAGCCTTATGATGAGTGAACCCTTGCTTGTTCTCTTTCGGAAGATGCGGTACAGGATCATGAGCATGGGTTACTCTGAATCCGTTGGGAACATCTCTATCGACTGATTGGGCGTAGGCGACATCTCCAACTCTTGGCTGTCCGAATGTGACTAATTGGAGTTTAGCAGAGTCATACATCTTGTTGTAAGTGATGTAAGAAGCGGCGAGAGATGCCATGGCTCCTCCAAGGGAGTGTCCGGTAATCTGAAAGAGGTTTTCGGAAACTGAACACATTGGTGGGTTACTTACCCAAACTTGATATCCTGGGTACTTGGAAGCCAGTGCATTGAAGTCATCCTTGAGCCCGGCATTCCAAATGTTCATGAAACCATCGTTAAAGTATTGCGAAACAACTCCGCCGGCAACCCATGGAGTCTTAAAATTTATCAGTTCAAAAAACCAAAAGTTCACTCACATGATACTCAAACACAGTTCCCAAACCCTCCAAAACCAATTGAGCATTGCCAGTAGTGCCTCGGAAAACCACAAGAATAACTTTGTCGGCTGGAGAAACGGCAGTGTATCCCACACACTTATCAGCAGGGTCAAGGTCACAACGAGCAGTTACAATACGTCTGATTGAAGCTCCGGTGAAGTTTTATCAAGGCACTTTTGTGGAGTAGATCCGTATGATCCACCGGCAGCAAACAACATCTTCTTGCGAGCATTGGCGTCGGAATAAGGGAGGGTGTAGATACGACCACCATCAGAATTGTTTGTTTCCAAAGGCAAGACATATGCAGAAACAAGTGGTAGAGCGAGAAGGAGTAGTGCCTTCATGCTGAATGAATTTGATTGAAAGTGACGAAAAAGGCATAGTTAGGCGTCTTATAAGGTGTGGGTATCAGTATCAACTGAAAAAAAAGAAAATGCCATTAAATGACGTTTTTCCGAGCATTTTCTGAAGGTTGTATGTTTTCTCAATGTTATCAGTTAGTCAACTCGGTTTAATAATGTCAATGAAACGATAGACTAGGGAACAGTTATCAACGCAGCAAAAATCAGTGAAACTTTGGTTGTTTAGTTTTTGGGAACTTTGTTATAAGTTTCAGTTATGAAAAAAAAGAAAGAATGGGGTTTATTAGAACAAAAGCGTTGGTTTTAGGGGAAACTAGAAACATGTCACTTCTCAGGGTCGCAGGATTCGGGTTTTTTATATTATTGCATTTGAAATTTCAAGTTGGCTACAGTAAAATGTGCACTTCTCCGTGTTTTCCGGCTAGTTTTGAGTTTTTCCTACTGTTTTTACATTTGCAAATGCAGTTCTTACTGTAGTTTTTGCTGCGTGATATTCCAATTTGAAGTTTTTGTAGTTTTGAATGCGAACTGCAGTTTTGAGATGCAACGATAACAAATAGAATCTCAGATTTGTTTTTTTTCTTTTCTGGTATGTTTTCAGGATGTTCAAAGCACTTTTACGGCTTCTCCATCATCGCCTTTGATTTTACCCTTTCTTCCACAAAACCCTACTAATCGGCCGTCCCCCCAACCCCTCGTATTCGTTTCCGCACGTTTCTCTCTTTCGCCAGCCCCGTTTTTCGTCCTTTGCTTTGTCGGCCCCAAACATTCTCACTTCCTCCACCCTCTCGTGTCCCCGTGCACTTTCTTTTTTCCGCGCCGTGGCGCCATATGGCTTCGCAATCTACAATTCTAATGCTAGCCTACGACCAAAGAGACGGTGTTCTCACTATCTTGCCGTTTCCTTCTCACAACCGCCTCCGCCCTTGGTCAGGTCGCTCGCTGCCCCGTGTCTTGCCTTCTCCTTCAACCACCGCGATACGTATTCAATGTGCCTGGTTTGCCTGCACATCTAACTCATGAGCTAGGTAACTCTGGTGTTTTCGGGGCTCTCCTTCACATATTTGAAAAATTCATTTACATTAGTTTGAAAAAAAGAAAAAGTCCGAAAATATAGGCTAAACAAAAAAAATTGGCTAAAATTTGGGAAAAGTAGCCAAATTTTCGCGAAAAATACGCAGAAAATTAACTCTACTTCTCTCCGATTTTTTATTTTCATTCCTGTCTTTCTGTCAAAAAAACAAAGTCCGTTACCACTTTTTGGTTAAAAATTTTTGAAAAATTTTCATAACTAATTTTCAAATTTTTTCTGAACTCCAATTCCATTCCATTTTCTCCTGCTCTCGAACACCACCTCTTTGAAAAATTTGGGATTTTTCCCAATTTTTTCCTCATTTTTCTCATTACTTCTTCTCGAAGGTTCTTTCTTCTGCCCAGCCCATGCTTTGTCTCCTCGCCGTTTGTCGTCGAATTGTGTGTGCCCGACGCAAAGCGCGTGGTGGTGTTTGCAGAAAGTACCCCCGCCGGGCCGGACAGCAGCCCATCGATCTTATCTTTTGCCTATTTTTTGTCTCATTTCATTGTTTTCTTCGACTTTTCCGTGACATAACTCATTTTTCAAAAGCTCCCGGTTAATTTCGTCAATTTCCTTTCAAAAATTCTGTTTTTAAAACTGTCATTTTTCCAGAAAAACATCATATTCAAATCACCATGGCAGACGATTCTTCCGACGACGAACATAAAGTGAGTTACCACAATTTCTTGAAAATTGATTCTAAAAGTTTTTTTTTCAGAGAGCGATTGCTCCAGATGCAGACATTCACTGGTACTACAACATCATTGAGCAACTGTCCATCTCTGGCTACCACAGAGCCAGATTCGTTCAGCTCCCAGACTTTCACAAAGTGGCGGGCGGCCTCGTGTTTGCACTGTCCCACTTTGACAATCCAGCTTGTGAGGGGCTCAAATTCGAGGAAGTCAACAACGTTGACGGGATCTTCGAGTGAGTTCAGAGTTTCATGAATGTGACGTTGATTGCTGTGTTTTTAGGAGACAAACGCAGATCATTTTCAAAGCCCTCGAAGCAACTGGATGCCCTGTCAAGATCAAGGTCTCCGATCTGACTCTTATGAATTGCGATAAAGTCGAGCCGGTTGTCCGTTGGTGCATGACCAAGTTCCGTGCCCAGTCGGGTTTCGAGACGAACTTCACGTATTTCGCCGAGTACTTCAAGAAAGAATACCCGAACGCCGAGGCCGCTTCCATCGACTACCGTCATCGCCTGCACCACCCGAACAGCAACTTCGAGTACTGCGCGTCTCACTGGGATCTGTTCGACAACAACATCCTCTTCCAGCAGAACTTGGCTGCCAGGACCATCTTGGCGCAGTACTACCACTACGCTGCATACGGAGAGAGTATCTATCCGGAAAAATACATCCAGTTGCCGACCGAAGATGCGGCTGAAGCACAAGAGCATCTTGCCGCTCTTGAGAACGATAAGAAGGAGTGCATTGCACAACTCGAGAAGATTGCCGAGACAGTGTTCGCAAACCTTACGCCAATTCAGACGAAGGTGGTGAATAAGATTTGCCGCGTTATCGAGGCATTGAATTTTGCCACCAAGTTCTACTACAACGAGAAGCGCTTCAGAATTGACGGAGAGCTCGTTTACAAAGTCAACACGGAGAACAGAATGCTCGAAAAGAACGTCAAGGTTGCGCTTGAGAACTCGATCACCTTGTGAGTGAACATTGTCAGTTACTGGGAATGAATTTCATCTTTCAGCGACGTCGATGCGATGGAGAAGCTCCATGAACAGCTCAAGAAGCTCAATCAGAGAACGAAGGAGTTCTACGTCGCCGTGCTCAAGGACCTCTTGGCGACACGCACCAAGGAGCATGAACTCCGAATGAACAAGAAGAACGGAATCGTGCAGCGCTACAGCGTCGCCAAGAGAGAACTCTGCGACGCCTACACTGAGAAGCGCCTGGAGATTGAGAAGGTAAAGATTTGGCTCTGCGACGAAAGGCGACCGTGACATTTCACAACCAGAAGCTTCGTTACTTTGTCACGTTTTACTACTACGACGTTTTGAAACTGTGTCGTTTTGAAACGAGACGATTAGCAATCGTGACCATTCGAAACCGGAGATATTGCTACTGGTACACATCGTAACCGTTTTTTGCTGAAAAAGGCGGCTTTTTGTCACTTTTTTGGTTGCGACGTGTACCAGTAGCAACATTTCCGGTTTTGAAGGGTCACGGTTGCAAATCGTCTAGCTACGAGACGACACGGTTCTAAAACGTCGTAGTGGCAAAACGTGAAAAAGTTGAAAAGGGTTTGGACTCCAGTGCCGTCTGGAGCCAAAGATTTGGATGAGATTCCTTCATTAATAACACATTTCCAGATCGCGCAAAGAGTGTTCAAGATGATCTCGCGCCTGAATGCCTGCTCCAAGGGCGCTGAAGGCTGCCGTCAGCGATTCAATGAAATGAAGGCGAAGCACGAGCGAGACACGCGCGACCACTACGACAACTTCGCGAAGGTCGACAAGGGACTCCTGATGCAGCTCAACGAATACTCCATCACCCTTGATGAACGGATCGTGGAAGTGAAGGCAACTGCTACGCATAAAGGGTAAGGTTCGAGCTCCGATTCATTGAATTACTCAGTTTCTTTTAGTGACAACGCTGAGGAGTTCCGCGACCTCTTCATGGCCTACTCGTCGGACATCCGGAACTTGGTCAACGACTGGTTGGCAAAAGCCAATATCCTTCAGTCCAAGTTCAAAGACGCCATTCGCCGCAACAACAAGCTCAAGTTGATGTTCTCCAAGGTCCAGGGAGAGAGCTTGTTCGCGACCGCCGAGTTCGAAAAAGTGAGTTTTCGGCTAGTCGCTTCTAAAGCAAAAAACTGTTCTTCCAGATGTTCAACATGACCCGCGCCATCCAGGAGGTCTCATACGAGCTGAACCAACTCGAATCGATCACAGGAGAGTTCAAGAAGCCGTGCACCCACAAGTAATGCCCCTCTATCCATCCCCCAGTTTTCCAATGTTCTGTTTTTGAATTCTAAATTCATTTATCTGTCTTCAACTCTATTTTGTAACTGTTCTGCTCTCTATCTTTCTCTCCTGACCCACTTTTTCCTGTAACATTTGTGCGACCGTCGCCTTTCTCACAACGTAGCCCCTATTCCGTACTTTTTGTTTATTTTCATATTTTCCTTTTCTGTTCCACGTATTTTTATATCATTTTATCTACTACTCCAACCCCGAAATTCGTACTGACTTTTCCGCTTCTTTTCTACATTTTTCACATTTCCATTTGATAAACTTATACTGTTGAACTTGTTGTTAGCTTTCTTAGCTCGATAAGTTTGGAGATTGATGCTCAGATCTTCAGTTATACTTGGAATATCTAAATTACGCCGGAAATTTCTTGAGTTTGTACTACAAGCCCTGTAAGTCATTTGGCCGCGTAGCGGCGGCGTCGCGTGCATAGGTGGTCACAACTACTTGGTAGCAAATCCGCTTCTGACCAGCTAAGCCGAACTGAATAGAATCAACAGTTATATAAAATTTATTTTAAAAAATGGCAATACATCATATTAGAACAGAAAAAGGGAAAAATTAGCCTACCAGAAACAATATCCTCTAGAACTACAAGTTTGTCTGAAAGGACAGTCATCAGTTTTTGTACAATAGTCATAGCATTGCTCATTTAAACACACTTGAGAGGCATTACAAACACAATCTGTTCCATCGTCAACAAGCCTCAAACTGATATCAACTGGAATTGGAGGATCTTCGCACGAATAATCCACACATCGCCGGGATCCTCTGCAGTGCCAATGTTTGAAGCATCTTGGAACGAAAATGGAGATACACGAGTTAACGAAACATCTCTCCCACTTCTTGCAGTCAGATCTTGAGCTGCAGTTCTCCAAAACTTTTGTTTCATACTGGTGATATGGTGGAGGTGGCCATTTATGGCCCATGATAAGATGCAGGTAGTACAGAAGCACCACAAAAGTCTACAATGGGAAGTTGTGAACATTATATTGGGGGGAGCTTACCAGAACAAATCTCAGCATTCGGTTGTCTCAGAGAAAGTTGAAAATAAAAAGAAAAAGGGCGAACCTAAGTTCGTGGGTGTCGAAGGCACTTTACACATGAAGAATGAAGTGAAATACTTCACGAACACAAAAAAAATGACAAGGGCTCAATCTTCAGAAAGGTTTTTGAGTTTTTGAGCTCAAGATATTGCAAAAAGTGAGTCACAAAATCACGGAGACTTAGAGCACAAGCGGTATGTTACTTTTGAACGTTGAATCATGTGAAATCTATTTGGGACAGCAAGTTAGGAACAGTTTATGATGTCTCAAGCCGAGGAAACCAATTTTCTGTTTTGGATTACTGTAGTATTTTTGAACACTTCGATATATTTAGAATTTCATGTTATTCCGTAGTCTGTGCTTGTATTCCCTCTGCACAGTGATGTTATGTACTTTATGTTTTGCCTTGCAGCTTTTTTACAGATTTGCATTTGCTACTGCAGTTCTCCAAACTCATCCTCTATAAATGTGCTTTGCTGATGTTTTCCTGATCATGACTTTCTTCTCACCTTTGTGTTTATACAAAAGAAAAGTTTTGTTTTTCAAAACCAGATTGTCTGGAGCAAAGTACTGTTCTCATGAACCTATAAATGCCTGGTAATGATAACAAACACACCATGTAGCTTTTTTTGTATATAGCTCATAAAAGTTGACACCAAAACCATCGCGACACCACCAAACGTCATCTATCTGTGTTTTGCTCCGTATTCCCATATTGTCACTCAAACTTGATTGTTGGCATGGCTATAGAGGTCCCCGAAATGTATATAACGTGTCAGGGACATCTGTTTTTCTTTTTTGTTTGTTTCGACTTCTCGTCTGAATGAAGAGACTACCAGACTGCTGTAATGTGAGTGTCTTTAGGTTGAACCCTCTTATCTTCAAAGTTTCTCTGATCCCTCAAAGCTTTGGGTTGGAAATGAGGAATATCATCCAAGAAAAACGACTAGTTTCTCCATTTAGTCAGTGCGTAAGATAGATATCAAAGACACGTTGAGTGTTTGTTACCAGTGCTACGTATAGCTGTATTCTGTACTCAAAAAATCATCACGTGATCGTAACAGTGGTAAGGAGTGATAAGAGAAGGAATGGCCACAGAATCCCCGTGTGAGTGTAACATTTTTGAACAGGGTTGTTATCGACCGACTAGTGAGTATGTGAGTGAGTGGGGAAAGGGAGCTGAATTCATATTTCATGTTTTGCCACATCAGCATCCCATCCCCTTTCCAATTGCTCAAGACAATTGAAAGAAAGCAGGCACGCTCTTCTCATCCCTTGAAGTCATTTCTGACGCACTAATGGGATAGGGAAAATAATGAAGAAGTAAACAATCAACCACCCACGTTTCTGGTTTTCTTGTTGGGGCCAAGCTTGAACCAAGCCATAGCTGTCCCAAATTGCTAGCGAGATTGATAGTGCACTGCCCTCACCAAAAACAATACAAGTTGTTTGGTGCTATGTATGCCCTTCCATTTTTTATCTGGGTTCCCTGGCTTGGTTTTGAATACGTGTGCAAACTTGGAAGGGCGTAGCACCAAGCACATTTTAGGAAAATTTCTGGAAAGTTCAAATCGGCCCACACCTGCCCAGCTACATATGGACCTAGCTAACGATCAAAGACCGAACTTGATTACAAACTCATAACAAAGAATCATCCCAATTATTCCATTATTTTCATACAATGCTCAGAGACCATACCTCACTTTGACAAACCAGTAACAGCGTCCCTTAGGATACCATAGAGACAACACTAATTGACCAAAAATCTCATTTTTCTCGAAAATATCAGCAGTCACATTTATATTTTCTCATTTCCGTCATCGTCACTACCGTTCCCCAGGGAGTAAGTTCAACGTCAATTGTTGGCGTTATTCAAACATCATTCCTTTTTGTACTAGTTCGTTATACTTGTAGTCAGACAGCAGGGCTAATTAACATTTCACCGACATGATTTCGTAATTTCGTTTGGAGACACCAACGTTTTTTTTCAGTTTCTAAAGGAAATTGGATTCTGAAGAACGGTTAAGATAGTTGACACAGTGAACTTGGGTTACAGTACCCCAACTGACTGACCCGCTCTCACTTGTTCCGTCTAGTAACTGCCACTATTCTGATTCCCAATGGTTTCATTCAACAACACAGCAACTCGAAAAGTCAATTTCCTTCAACTCACGTTTTCTGACTTCTAAGAGTACAAACACTTTATACTTCCTGGTACTTTTTCATTCATCTCTTGTCTTCCCGATTTTTGATCAAAATCCCCTCCTGATATTCCGCCAGACAGTGAAATTAGATCATCGCGATCACAAATCTCGATTCCCTGACCCATTCATTATCTCCTCTCAAAATCAGTCTCTTCGGCGACACGAGGTGTCAAGGAAATGCGTAAAAACAACATGGCTAATTGGATGAGGAAGTGTGTACTTTATCTACAAGGATGCTCACGGGTTCTTCCATATGTGAGTAATTATCATCATGTCTAGCATCCAATATACTCACAAGTTATTATCTCGTGATATTTTGTGGATATTTGACAAACTCCGCCTCTTTTGCCTTCTACTCTTTCCCGTCTGGCTCTTACCAGTTGAGTGAAAGATCAGACATTTTGGATTCTGGATTCTGACGGGGAGCTACAACTTTTCCGATTTGGAGTGAGAGCTCTGACATTTTGGATTTTGAGTTGGATCTCTGATATTTCCGACTTTTCTCAAAGCCAAACCAAATCACAATTCCCTCAGCCGGTGATGATTTTGTTAGTCAACCTTCAGTCCTTACACTGCTCATCAATCGTATCTTTTCACTAATTTTATAAACTTTCGATGAGCTTGGTTGGCTACAATTCCCACAACGTTCCAACAATGTTTATTATTCTGTCTATCTTCATTCTGACTATGATGTCACTGCGACTCAATGCATTAGTATTCCAAGAACCCCTGCAATAAATCTTCCGAAGTTTTCGACATAATCTAATCAATTTGTGCAAGAAACCTCCTTTCGTTCCTAGAAAAAGAACCCTAAAAATTCGTCATTTGCCTTCCGACAGATGAATTTCCATTTCCCTAATCTTAATTCAAAAACCGAAAAAGCCTATTTCCTGTTCCTTCTTATTTCATTCTTTACTGCTCTTTTTCTGTTCTATTTGCCATCAATCTGCCCGTCCCGCGCCTTCATCGGAAATTGGCCGTCATTCGGCCCCTCCGTCCATTTTCCTCCGGTTAGGACGTCTGCCATTCTTTCCTTTTCATCTATCTCTCAAACTTATTCGTCGCTTTTTCATTTCGACTTTTTTGTAGCTTTATACCACCGAAACAAAAGAATTGGAAGATGTTAGGAACAACTTTTCTTAACATGAACAAGACTACCGGTAGGAGAAGAAATAGCGGTTTTATCCGAAGTTCCCGATTTCAGCGCAGTCTCTCACCGATTGCGAAATCTGTATGACTCAAAATCTGCCAGAAGAGAACTACTTGGAGCACATGGAACAATGCGCTAAGGACTCCAACGTCGTCTATCTTCTCGTGAGTGATCCACTAATAGTTAGGTTACAGTAACCCTTTCAGAAGATGTCGGCTCTTCACGCGTTCAAGTCACAAGACATCTCTCGTCACGTCTCTTTGCATTACACCGATAACCTAATGGGAAAAGAGATTCATCTCCCAAGAGGTTTGGAAAAACGAACAAACAAACAGAAGCAATTTAATCGAATTCTCTCCTTTTTAGGGATCTGCTACTACTGCGAAACTCCAGAGGCTCATCGCAATGGAACCTGCGAGACAGTTAGCCGAGTAGACTACCTGACGGTTAGTGAGGGTTGGAGGGAGTTCATTACATGAAAATTCATAGGAAATTGATGAACGGGAATATTCCGTTCTACTAATTTCCTAATTTCCTGTGGAAATCCGATTGTCTAGACACTAGTAGTGGTGGCTATAGCGATGCATTGAGAAAAACCGTTTTTCAGCGTGTCATCGAGAGAACCAGTGATGACTTCTTCTGGAACCTCAGTCAGAGTCATCAGTTCCTGGTCAAAGCCATTGTCGGAATGGTCGAGTTGCGCCAACGTAAGGAAATGGCACCAGATTATGAGAAGATGAAGACTCACTACGAGTCAATCGCCAAGTGCGACCCGGTTCCGAACGACGTCACCGAGTGGCCAATCTCTACTGCCAAGTGGATTCAGGAGAGACGTCGTGTGCATCAGGAAGCTCTTGATGCTCGCGGAGCCCAGATCCAGGCTGCATGCCAAGCCGACTTTGACACCACCACTGTCAACCGCCAGAAGTGCTATCATGGACTCTTGACCTGTCTTGCGGTCGCTGACAAGGAGGAGCCTGTCAGAAAGAGAACCTTCTCTTAAGTGTCACAACTTTCCACAAATCTTCTCACTGATAAACCAGAACTCATCTCACCGAATTGTAATTTGATCTGTATCTAGTTCTCCTAGTGACATTTCGTATTTCGAGAAGTAGATATGATTGTCTGACTGTACAATAATCCCAACCCAATCACTCGAACACTCGAAAAAATCAAAATTGTCAAAACATTTCCATAAACGAACAACCCAAAGTCTTATGTACGAATTACTCTACACTCGTATAATCCCTGAGTTATTGTGATTCGAAATATTCGTTCCCTCGTGGGCTTTTCCAATCAAACTATACATTTAATACTCTCGTAATATCTCCAAAAATTGTATACTTTATCCAACCTTCAAGTCAATAATTCCCATATTTGTATTTGGCATAAAGTATGTTTTCCAGTCGAATAAATCATAACTAAAACTAAATCTAACATATCTTTCTTTCAGAATTTTATAGGAAGGGAACTTCGGATGATATATTTACAAATCTCGTCTCAGAAGAATCTCAAATTTCGAAAAAACTTTCTTGCAAAAGACACTTTCAATTATTGCCACAGCTCAGACAACCATGATTCATATTGTCTGGTTGCGCTCGCTTTACACAAAACAATCTCTTCTCTTCTCTCCTGGCAGAATGTTTCATTCTTATTTTTTGTGACGCCTGAAGGTGTCTGTCTAATATATTTTTCTGAAGTTCAAGGTTTTACTGATATTCAACAACTAGACGATTGGATTAGTTCTGTGTAAAATTGGTGTTGTCGCTGTACAAGGAAGAGAAAATGGCAATGTAAGGATGATAATTCAGCCTGACAATAAGAACTTTATATTTCAGTTTCGAGGACGTAAAGTTCGAAACGGGTTCAGTATGGACATCGATGGCAAAACGGTAACACCACCGACATGATCAACATGATTGACGGCTTCTTTTAGGTAAAAAATTCATGAAATCGATAGACTTTGCTATCATTAAGGCAGTACTATCATTTGTAATGACATGTTCCGTAGTTGTATCATGCATACTATTTAGAATGAAACGATCCACGAGACGAACTCTGAAAATTTTCATGTTTCCACTAATTTTTGAAAAATGAAGTTATTTTTTAGTGCCGGTTCAGAATCAGCAAATAAAAAAGCTTCTAATTGAAAAATTAAAAAAAAAAACGAATTTTCAATGTATCATTCTTTCAGACATGAACTACGAGAAGTTCAAAAAAGCCGCGAGCAACGCACATCACGAAGTGCACGTCTGTGAAGTACCGCGTGAAGTTTCGATCAGGCTGGAGCAATTCTCGTCAACATTGAACACGCTGTCGAGTGCAAAACTTGCACGAAGATCTGAAAGTTAGAGACGCTCAAATCATCGAGCTCTTGAAGAGCAAATGAATTCAGTGTTCGTACTGTGAAAACTTCCACTGATCGAACAATTGTGGACAAGTCATGAACGTATCGATATGCTACGTGGCCGATATCAAAACATCGGACGGAGTCGTTTTCGACGCCATGCTGAGAACAATCCAATCGGTGAGTCCAAGTCATTCACTAAACCAAAAAGATGACCGTATTCAGGATGCAACCGAAATCGTTAACTACAACGAAATAGATGACGAAGACATTGCATCAAAGAGCTGGAGAAGCAAACAGCCTCGAAGAGGACGATGCCGCCGGTTGGAAGAAATTCAACGAGCAACAGGAAAAATCGGAGCCGTCATCATTGTTGTTGTGTATAAAAAGAAAGTCTTTCATATGTTCATCATCTTGCATTTTCTCCTTTCCTTCAGTTTTGTATAGTTTCATTTTTTTTTAATAAATTCACTCAAATATATAAATCCTCAATATGCTCAAGGTTAAGGCTCAAATCGGTTTTTTTTGTGAGTTTATACATCTTCACGCATAATCGCATTGATTATTATTTGCTTTGTGCACATTCGCGTACAGACCTTATTGTAATGTATCAGCGCGACGACGTTCGGCACATACATACGATTCGTTTTTTTGTGCATCTAGAGAGAGAGCATAGACGGAGACAAGTAGAGCACGCAGAAAGCAATCGATTACGCTATTTCTCATTCGAAGAACGTGATCGTTTTTTTCCGCTTGTTTTCTTTTTACCAAAACGTTCGGTATGAATACTCCTAAAAAATCGGTCTCCGTCGCGGACGGAATTGTTGCAATTCAAGGAAAAAATCCACAGGAAGAGATCTCGTCAAATGAGATTTCCCAAGCTTTAATTGATTATCTACCGACATATGTAAGTTTTTTTTCCGTTGATAAAACATAAAAAAAATTAGCTCGTTGCCTCCACTCCGTAGATGAGAATTTTGGTTTTTTCAGGTTTTGGATTCAATGGATGTGAACAATCTTAGCAAAGAGAAGATGGACGCCCAGGATATTGCTAAGGTCACCAAGCCAATCATCGAAAAAAATCCTCGTGCCATGAGTGAGTTTTCAAAATGATTGACCCGAGAACGTGGCTCCGGGACATTTTGTAGTCGGTCGTTTCGCAGCCGAACGAACTGTATTTCCGCTGTTTTTTCGGGTTTTTTGGGTCGAAAAGTATGAAGTTCACTTCTAAAAACGTTTTTGTGATCATTTCATTCACTTCCGTCCGACTGCGAAACTACTGGCTGCGAAATGTCGCGGTTGCGAAACGATCAGGTACAAAATGTCCCGGAGCCAAAAACGTTACAAAAAATGACTATTCACTTAACCAATTTTGTGTGAGACAATTTTGAAAAACACTACTTTTAAGAAAAACAAGTTCCAAATTTATATAAAAAATTGCAAAATTTTTCAATAAGTGGCTGCCAATCACTTTTTTTTATTTCCAAGAATTTCTACTCTAGTCACACAAAGTTGTATGTGAAGTTAGATAGTTAGATTCATTGTTAACAAAATGAAACAATGTTTATAAATTTCGTTTAGTGTATTACTCCGGAGACCTTGCTCAAAACCTTCGAGACCTCATGAATTTTCCCGGAATGCATAATGCCTACCAAACCGACGCATGTGCACCGCTGAATCGAGAAATTCCGATGCCGCACATGAATATTGCAAATGAAAAGTCGTTCATCTCCAAGGAGAGTGCCTACATCCATCTTCAGAATCTAGTGATGAAAACCCATAAGAATACGATGGTAAGCGTCAAGAGATTTGCATAAAAAACTTCACAAACTAAAGAATTGTTCAGAGCAACCAGCTGACTCGCACATTCTTCTATGCCTTAATAAGATCTTGCGTAGAAGGACTTGGAAGACGTCCAGAGTTCGTGCAACTCTCAAACGAATTTGATGCAATAAACAAAGCCGCGTCTGTCAGACTGTCTGACTTAGTCAGAAAACCTGGCATAATGACCCGTCATTTTATATTGACGATAATTAAAACATCTATTTATAATTGGGACGACGCTAAGCACGCCTCACTAGTGGTAATGCTGGACAAGCTGTGCAACCGCACACCGCCAAGTAAAAATCAAATGCTTTACCACAAAATCGCAGAAGATATAGTGAAGCTTGAGGGTTTGGTGAAGAGCATAGTGCACACACACCCTGATATTTTTCTTGTGTCGGTCAGTTCATATTGTAATTTGAATTAATTTTCCTCTGAAACTTTCAGAAAGCTGGCTGCAGTAATATTGTGATTCGCGTGTTTACTGATAAAGAAAATAAGTTTACTATGACTGAGGAGCTTATTCGAATTGGCTATCAACACGAAAAACGTCCAGCAGTAATAAACATTGTCCCTCTCGAAGAAGTACTCGAAATGGTGTCAAAGCTACCCGAGGAGACCAGGAACCGGGTCGAACTGATCAAGGTTCCCATTATGCGCATACAAAACCGTGCACTGCCAGTCCAACAACCAAATGGCGGACACTGCAAGCTTTTCGCCGATTTCGCTGAGGAGATTCGCAGAGACATGCTCATTAGTCTGAACTTCGCCAACATAACCAAAACAGACGCAATCTCATGCATGGAACAATTCGACTTTGAGTTCAAAAAGGCTTATCCTGACACTGTAAGTCATTATTTTCAGGAAACTAAACATTGCTGATATTTTAGGAGAGAACCTATTTTGTGACTCACTATCAGAAAAGAGAAGCTATACTGTTGAAATTCAACAGATATATTTCGCAACTGGCAGCGCAAGAATGTAAAAAATCACCGGAAGCATTACCCAGTGAACACGTAGAAGTTGCTGATTCGAAAAACAAGGAAAATAAGAACAAGAACAAAAAAAAGAATGTCAATGAAAAAGTGGTGTCGAAAACGGGAAACGTAACGGCTTCATCGGTTGGGCTCAGCAAATCTGCAGCTGCAGTACAAGCATCAGTTCCTGTCACGCAAACGAAGGAGTATAAAGACTTGTATGGAAAGTGCACTCGTGTCACTGATCGGTGCAACACAGTCACTGCAAACCTCGAGTCTGCAAATAAGAAGGTTGAGAAGCTGACAAAGAGAGTTGCGCTGCTGGAAGGACGTGAGGAGGGAAAGAAACCGCGTGATGTTTTGGAGAAGGAGCTGGAAGAAAGTTCGAGAAAGAATCGAGAACTGGAAGAGTGAGTTTTACAGATTGAATTCGGAAATAATGTTCGATTTTTCAGACAAGTTCAGCGTTTGACGGAGTTGCAAAACACTTACGAAAGCAGACTTTTGGAGCTGGACCCGGCAGTAGACAGATTGACACTACAGCTGAAAGAAGCCAATGAGATCATCGGACAGAAAGAAAAGCAAATCAGACAACTCAAAAGTCACGTGCCAAAAGAAACAAGAGACGCTCTCAAAGCCGATCGCGAAGTCCGACTAACAAAAGAAATGAGCAGACTTTTTGGTCAATTTCAAGACGCAAAAGACGTCCTGTGTTCGGACAAATCGTTGAGAGATGCACAGCTCAAACTGATGAAGTACGTTTTCAAAAATGTTCTATAACAATATGGATTTTTTAGACTTTCCATTAATCCATCAAATCTCCCGAATCCCGAAACTTTGAAAAAAGCTGAATTGGCCATGGTGATATTCCGTGAGAAATACAGCGAACACGAGAGAAACATCAACTCCGGGCTTGCAACAATCCGGGACGATATGTTCATCACTATGCAAGAAGCACCTACGCTCTCTGTGATGCCTGTTGTGTCAGATGATCTCGATCGAGCCCTAGCTGAAATCCGTGAAGCCGAGAACGCGCGCATCCATCGTCAATGCTGTTATTGCACATCTGAGGAGGATAATGGAGAATGGGTGTACTGTCCACATCCAGGATGTGGAAAACGTCAGCATCTCGACTGTGTCAAGCCATGGTGGAAGCAGCAAGGCAAGAAGACGTGCCTCGAATGCACGAATGAGTTGGAGTAATTGTTAATGGGTTTTTCATACTGGTAGCTATTTGGGTCACTGTTTTTATTTCTGGGTTCCTTTTTTTTCTAATTCATTGTTCTGAACTTCCATTATTTCATTTTTGTTGCATAATAAAGTAATAATTCAATTGGTCATTGAATACTTGTTACATCTATCTTTATTATCAGCTTGGCTGGTTCAAACTAAACCGTTTTGCATACACATTAGATCTGGCTGAAGAACCGATTTGGAAGAGAAATTTCAGATGATAGCCCATCAGGAAACTTTTGAATATACATATTGAACGATGTGCCTTTAAAGGTTCTCAATTCATTCCAATTGTTCCCCCTTGGTAGAAACATTGACAATAGCACAGAAGCTGTGATTATCAGAAAACCAACTTCAACAGGAAAAGAAGTCAGAAGTGTTCTGGAAATAGGAAGCAACGCTTTTACTCCCATTGGTTTACATGTACCTGATACAATACTTGGTCAATTTCATAACTTTCCTTATCCTTCAATAAATGGTCACTGTTTTTTATCAGGTTTGATAGAATTCTTGTTCTCCATGTGTTCAAAATATCAAAAAATTCTGAATTAGGTATCCTAGAAAGGTTTCTAATCAGGAACACTCAAAAGATGGGGAGAGAAGGAGAGGAGAGAGAGAGTCCTTTCTCAGAGACGTACCCCTTCCTGCCCTCTTGCAAAAACAACAACCATGTTGCACCCAATAGGGACCGCACAAACGCACTAGGCCGCACTAGTGCGTTCAAATGGTGTCGCCTCTCGACCTGCCGTCCCATTAATTTGCTCTATCACTCACTCTTCCGTTTACCCGCAACATTTGGATTTCTAATTGCAATCAAGACAGGTTAGTATTTTAAAAATGCAAATAGAATATGATACCATTTTATCACTTTAATTTGAATTTTAAAATTCTCTAATATAGACACGACGTTTTGTCAGAGTGGGTGGTCACTCCGGTCCCACGTGGCCATCAGAATTTGTAAAATCACCTTTTTCACTCCCCACCCCTCTCAACATTTGTGAAGTGCTAGGAGAGTCGGAACATTATGGGGTGCACTGGTGTAAGGTTATCAGATATTTCCCACTTGAGCACTTATGCGTCTGTTACTCTTCCTATCTGTCTCGATTGGATTGTCTACTTTGCTGGATTTATCGGATCGTTGTCTCCAGCAATTTGCACAATATTTCCCACCAACTAAATGTTTGCAACTAAAGAAGAAACGAGGTTGGTGAAAATAACCTTTTCAGTTTGGTGCTAGGCACACTTGTTCAAGTACTAGAACAATCTCATATTGTCACAATTACAAGAGTTACTGTACGTATGTGGACTGTAAGAGACACGAGGTTTGTGACACGAGGTCTTTGAAATCGACTACTGAACTACAAGAAGTTGCGCAAGTGTCATGAAAACGTGAGATACAAACGACAAATTGCCATTCAATCCTGTTGTGGTTACTTTTGTACCGATTCCCATCTTCCATATTTCCATTTGCTCCCCACATTCATGTTTTCATAACCCTCCTGTGTATTGTCTCAATATCTTCACAAATTCTCAACTTTGTTTTGTTTCATCCTTACCGGTCCTCTTGTTTTACTTTTCAGAAAAAATTTTTTACTGTTATTGAAAAAGTATATTATTCATAATTTTACTCATGTGTTTTTCATCTTCATGTACATGTGCGTTCTCATCGCTTCAATCTTATTTCTAATTACTGCACACTTGCAGAATTACGTAATTATAGCCTGATTTTCAGAAGCGTTCAGTGCTCAACACTCCCACCATGTCCGACCAGCCCTCCACCCCCGAGCAGACCAAGCCTGCTGACTCGGTTGGATCGAAGACGGTTGAGACAACCCAGTTTGCTGCTCCCCACGCGCCTCGTAAACGTTCTGCGTACAACAGGTTTGTCTGCAAAAAGTAGTTCCAACTAAAATTAGCCGAATTTCAGTTATGACAGCGATGGAGAAATGCCGGCTGATTTGCTAAAAGCAATGGAAGAAGAGGAGATGGATGAAAACCCGTTCGTCGACGCCGACGACGGCGTCGTGGTAATAATTCGAAAGACTCCGTCTGAAAACGTATGTTTTATTTCTACCAATTGATTCAATCCTCTTGTTTTCAGCAAGTCCATGACGCTTCAAATGCTCCAATCGCCTCTACTCCAACTTCGACTCTCTTCAGCCCGACAAGCACTCTCTCCAACAGCATCTCCGCGTTCGGGTTCGACGTCAATCCGCCAGGTATACAAAACAATTTGTTTTCATTGATTTATGTCTCAATTCTAGCTGACGCTCCCGGACCAGTCAACGCCATTCCTGCTACTCGCTTCACCAGCATCTCCGCGTTCGGGTTCGACCACAGCTCCAACAATCCGTCAGGTACACAAAACAATGTGTTTTTATCAATCTATCTCTCAATTCTAGCTCTCGCTCCTGGACCGTCCAATGCCGCTCCTGCCCCAGCCACTCCATTCAAAGAACCGTTGAACGTCGAGGAACGTCGTCGTCGCCAGAGCGCAAGGGATCGCGAGATGCGAGCTCTCCGCAGTGCTACGAAGCGTCGTCCAAGTCGTCGAGGAGACGATTCTGATTGAAGCCGACTCGTTCTCCCCACTTGAAAATTCCACTTTTGACTTAATGTGATATAGTTGTTCATTCCAACCTCCCCCTCAACCTATTTAAATAGTTCCAATTTCATCTATACTGTCAAATTGTAATCATATTCCAGGTTCTCTTTTCCTCTCCATATTTACCGATGAAATTTATATGTTTTATATTGATCAATTTTCTCACTTTTTTTGCGTTCTAATCGCAATCCAACTTATCTCTAATCACACCAACCCTCAAATGTGAATGTGAATCATTTTCAATAACATTTCAGAATGAGCAACTTGTTTGCTATACGTTATACAACAACGAAAAACATACGGCTTGATCAGAGTTCTTCTGGCGGCAGAGCCAAGATTCAAAATTCTGAGAGAAGGGAAAGGTAACTTGCTGTACGGGACTATACATAATTAGTCAAAATGTTTAGAGTGGCCAGAATCAGGAAGTACCCATGGGAGCTCCGTGTCGCTCTCGAGACGGAAGTCTTGGAAGACGACGTGTTCGAGGAACCAGCTGAAAAAGTGGTGGATGCTGGCAAGACTGATAATGTAGGTTGAATTCTTATAAATTTCTTGCATTTCATTGTTTTCAGAAAACTGGCCTTGGAACGTTCAAAATGCCAAAGTACATCACGTTCCTGACTGCCAACGCTCCTGCAGCCACTAAACCTGCAGTTCAAGCTTCGCTCACTCCACCAACCATTCCAATCATGAATTCGTCGATCACTGTCTTCAACTTCGAAGAGCAACCCAGTCAAGGTAAATTCCTCAATCTTTTTCATAAATATGTTCATTTTTCCAGTCGATCTGCAACTTCTCATCAGCAAAAGTCTCCAGAGCCTGTGCATCAATGATCCCGAATCTGTTCGTCAACGCCAAATCAAGAGAGACCGAGCATTCCGTGCACTCCGTTGCGGGAGCGGTGGTTCCGATTAGATCCAGATTTTTATCTGCTTGCTCTTCACACAATCCTCCCCACCTTATCCGTCGAATTTTTGTGTTTTAATTTATTTCCCGTAATTTTTCCCCAGCTTAAATTTATTCTCACACTAATGTTCTTCGTGTCGAATTCTTTCTTTTTACACAATAAACGTTTTCCGATCAAATTATATTTTGTTTTCTTGATCCGATTTCCCACAAATATTTCACCAACAACACCGAAAACATTGACATGTTCAAACAATGTTCTGGAAACTTCACTCCAAAAAAATTTACCGCGTCCTACCAACATTGCAATTGGATTGGTTGTTACGTCGTCTTCTTCTTCTTCTTATCGAAAGACGATCTGCTACACACGGCCTCTCCAGCTTCCAATTCGCAGCAGAGCGCGATTGCAGCGAACAGTCGAGAAGGGCCGGCGCCATGGGGAGAAAATCAACGGGAAACCCCTATTTTCACATTATTTGTTACATTTTCATGAATTTTTCGAAAAACTAATCCCTAACTTTTGTTATAATATAGATTTGCAAAGTTTTAAGCTGTTACATGCGCATTTTCATTAAGAAATGAGGGAGGAGATCGATTTTTCAGTTTCAACGTTAAATCGCTGCTTTTCGGCTTGCGCCTGAAATAACAAGGTTGTGACAGAGTTTTTTGAGAATCCATTCCCTAGCATTTGTAGAATAATAAGAAACCTTCAATTTGAGGCATTGTTCGTGAAATTTCATCGAGAAATGGCTGAGAAGATACAATTTTAAGATTTCTACAGTGGGCGGCCGCCGGCGGAGGAGTATCCGTTTTGCTCTCATTTTCACTATTTACCGGCAAATTCAGAGATTTACGAAGGAATACAGCAAGAAACAAAGCAGTGGAATGTATATTTGCAAGGGAAATTGTGAAATTTATGGAAAAAAACCAAGGAAATCAGTGGAATCTGGTGAAAATTGAGAGTTACCAGCTGAAAAACTACCAAATGAGCAGGATAGTGATAATGAGATAGACAAAAAAGCGTTTTGATTGTTCAATACTCGTTCCTCCTTATAACTTACTTCTCCGGTTTGCACTTTTCCGAAACAGTGAATTGCAGAACGAGGGTAGTTAAAAAACGAGAATCAGGGACACGCATTCGAAAAAAGATATAGTCTAGAGTAGGTTAGTGTTATCAGAAGACATATAAGGAATATAGCGAGGGAAACTGGAATAAAAATTGGAAATGGAGGGAATTTGGAGGAAGAAACAGTAAAAAAACAGACAAACCGATTCCAGAGATGCCCCCTCCGTCAGCCAAAAAGCGAGCTTCTCGAGACAACGCTGTCTGTGGATCCTTTGCACGCAGAACTTCAAAATCGAGTAAACTCGCTGATTGCTGCATCTCCGTCAGGCGGAAAGAAACTGAAGCCCTACGCGAAAATCGTCAAGAAAGACACGAAACTTCAGCGATTCCGGAACATCATCGAACTGATCGAACGGGAATTCAAGGAAGGGACGGATGCCTTCCTCACCGACTTTATCCGCTTCGTTTCTGATATGCCGAAATTCTCTTTCTCTCTGCGTCTCTCACCTGAGCAGTCTTACTTTGTGTTTGTTCGAATGAACATGTCGCAGAGCTTCCTGAAAGAGCTGAAAGCCGTGATGGCTCGTTTGTGTTTCGATCCATTCGCATCGATGCACCTCGTGCAACAGTTTCGGAAGGATAACTGTCCGCTCCGATTTTACTCCGTCTCGACCGTCACAACCGATAAGGAGGTCAACGGCAAAAGGATCTCATTGCAATCGGCTGTCGTTAAAGTGTCCGACTTGGAATCCGTTATTCGAACCCGCCTGGAGTGGTAAGACGCCAGCAATAACCTCGTCTTCGACGAAGGAACGGGGGAGGACATTGTTTGTGGAGTCGGTGGAGATAAAGGAGGACTGCACACGAAGATGGTCATGATCTTTGAGAACCTCCTGAAGCCAAACAATCCGCACGGAATGGTCCATCTCGGATGGTACATAGGAAGCGATGATCATCTGACCCTGAAAGAACGATTTTCATCGGTTTTCCATCAAGTGAATAGACTCCAATCTATCACCTACCGTACCCGGAACGGCATGGCAACCAGAAGAATTCGGCTGAAACCAGTTGGAGACTGCAAGTTTCTAAGCGCGTTGTTCGGGCATGGTGGACAAAGTTGTTCCGCTCCCTGTTTCATCTGTCATCGAGCATGGAAGAGATCCGGAAGAGAGATTGACGTCATCAAGACCTTCTCGTTTGACCTAGTCTCCGAGACACGCACTCTGGCCGAGATTCGCCAATCTGCCCTTCTCGTCGTGGAACCACTCTCCGCAGGACCACCCGGTCTTCACACTGTACTTGGAGTGCTGCAGACATACGTCATCGATTTCCTCGTCGCTTATTCAATTCGGATCGATTTCCCGTATGATATCCTCCCTGTGGATCTGAAAAAGCAACGGAAATACTTGAAAAACCTGGTAGCCGAGGTGGAAATGTACGAGGCCAGAGTTCTCGCACTTTCGAATGCCAAGTCCCTGCTTCTTCAAGTGACTGCCGCCACAGAACTCCTCAATTTCGCTGGATCTTCCATTCGGTCGAGCTGTTCCTCGTCAATGTGCACCATCAAGTCCATTCCGGCTTTGTCCATCCCAGAAGACTCTTTGCTCAACTGCACCATCTGCGACCGGATCTTCCACAGCTTCTGCATGGGCGTGTTCACGCCAGGTGATATCGCGCGATCCAAGAATGGGCACATCACTGAATGCTTCGAGTGCAAAACCGGCTCTGTCGTCTCTCCAGCTGACCAGAAACACTTCCTCGTTGAAGAGTTATGTTCCGTCTCAACTGCTCTTGAACAAGATCTTCAGCTGCTTGACGACGTGCGCCGGGAGCAGGAAAGCCTCCAACAGAAGATTGAGAAGTCGTCGGGTCCCACACGCAGAAATTTCGAGGAGGCACTGAAGTCGATTGGAATCGATCATCGTGCGTGGTACCAGCAACTGAATGGTAACCAGTCGAGACGTCTTCTGCGGCCACGGAGCATCGGCATCGTGCTGGCGGTTTTCTCTCCGTCTCACGAAATTAGCCAGATTCGTATTGTCATGGAATCGTTGTCACTGATTATGAGCCGATCTTCGAATTCAATTCTGACCGATGAAATGATCGACGAGACCGAGGCCAGTCTCCACCAGATGATCGACGTCATGAGAAACATTCATGCGGACTGGTCGGTAACTCCAAAGCTCCATCTACTCGTCTCCCATCTCATCCCGTTCATGAAGCAGCACCGCACATGGGGGAAGGTCACCGAACAGGGAATCGAATCGCTTCACTCCTCGTTTAACTCTCTCCTTTCCCGATACGCTTCGATTCGAAATGTGGAACAACAGGCCCAGTCCATTCTCCAAACGCTTTGGAGTTACAACAAGATCCACGACTTCGGGGATTCCTGGTTCCGCGATGATGACGAAGCTGTAACAATCAACGCTTGAACATCAACCTCTGCATTCCAGCATAACCTCCCAGTTTCCTTTGGTCATTCTTCTGGTCCCCTTGTTTTCATTCGGTCACTCCTTGCCCTTCTGCCGCTTGCCAATGAATTCCTTGTTGTTGCTGCGTGTTCTGCTACATTCTTCGTTCAAAAATGTATCAATGCGTCTGGTGTAACCTCTTTCCCATCTCCGTCTGCTGCCGTCGTTTCCCTCCGCCAATTCTGGTTTTCAGCACATTCTATAACATTTGCACGCTCAAACTAACAATAAGCTTTCAAAACATCACCTCGCTGCACTAATTTGTGATTTTTGTGTCGTTTTGGTACAGCTTTTGTCGCAATTCGTCCGAATCCTGAGAAAAACCGAAAAAATGAAAAATAGCGGCCACTCCCCGTAAATCTACAACACGGAGAGTGCGCAAGCGCGCGAAACGCGTCAGCAGTGTGACCCGTTGTGCGCATTGGAAGCTAGAGAGGCCGTGCTACACAAAAAGGGACCACTGCTCGTCACGCATGCAAACAGGCACCATCAATCAATACGCAAACACACATGCGCATACAGCATTCAAACAGAAAACGATCATTTGCGTTTACCTACTTTCTACCCATTTTCTACTCATTTTCCTATAATGTTCTCTGTTTCAGACACTAAAATGCAATCAAGAAAACGATTCGCTATAACAAAACTGCCTTTGGTCGTCAAAAGAAAGATATCGGAACATTTGAATCCAAAATACCTGTAAGATTGTTAGTTTTATACATTTCCAACATTCCAGTTTATTTCAGTTTGGTTCTATTATCATGTGGAACGAATTTGGCAGAACTCGCATTGGAAATGATGTCAATTCACACCAAATGCATTTTTACGATAAAACCAATTTATCATCGGCGAAAGGTTTCTTTCCATTTGGAAATTCCGTTTAGACATGGCACTCTTCTCTGGAACTTTTATTTGAATCACGACGTGCTTCCTGGAAAGGAGATGACACTAAACCTGGGTGGAATCTCGGTGAAAACTTTGTGAGTTCTTACAATTAGAAAAAAGTTGAAAACCTTTATGACCTTTTTGCAGCGATGGACTAGATGATGATGGACGATCTTGCTTCAATTCCATCATCTCTGGTTCTTGTGAAGATGTCAAGATTCTCATCAAATGTCTTCTGGAAATACTAGGAAGAAATCTGACAGATGTAATCTTCATAGGAACTTCTGGAAAGTCGACCCCGGAGATACTCGAGTGGGATCTGATAGTGGCAGCAGATAACTTGAAAATTGGCCAAACTCCATCTGTCGGCAACACTGTGAAGTTGATCAATTCTCGGGAAGCACTTGGAAAGCAGACACATCTTGAAAAAGCTCATTTTAATGAGAAAATGATAATCACAGACAAGTCTCTGTTGTTCTTACAAGCTGAAATTCTCCAAATCAAGAAAAATTCATATGATGTGAAAGACCTGTATGAACCGATCCGGAACCGAATCAGCTGTCAGGACCACCGATACCATATGTTGGGTGTGACATTGAACTTGTCTGGCCAAGATCAACATGAGTTGCAAACTCGATTCAATCTGATACCAGTACCAGACATTGTTTTTGACACTCATTTACCTGCTGCCAGCATTTGGTTTGTCCCAGTGAGAACCCCTAAAGTTCAAGTTGCGATCATCAAGGAAACTCAAGCACAGGAATTCATTTGGGTTTTCTATTTTACAAGACGAAACTCTCGCATTGTCATGTTCGATATGGTCCTGTGGAAACGGAAGGAACAAGTTGTCAACCAGCTATTGGCACAGGATGATAACGACGACGAGTGATATGCTCTTTTTCATCGAACTCGACACACAACTTGTTAAAAAGACTGTCATTGCATCTTGATTGTACTATAATTTTGTAACTGTTGGTGGTTTATGCTTTTGCTATTTTGATAATCATTTCGCATTCAATTTTTCTCACTTTTACTCTTTACATTTTTTTTCATAATCAAACAATAAACTAATCAATTCATTATGGTGTCAAACGTGTTCAGTGAACCTCGTTTTTCCTTTCAAGGTCAACAATTCTGGGATAGCACAGAAACGTCTTTTTCAAGAATGGGAAATCTTTCAGAAAAGTGAATGGGAAAAAAAAAGAAGTTTGAACTGCATTGTTAGTAGTGAACTGAAACTGAACGAACTTATGTATGTATGATTATCCCAATCTTGAAAAGATCCGCAGGACTTGGCACGTTGCCAACTGAAAAACACGTACCCCCCCCCCAAACGACACTCCGCTATTCTAGTGGGCAAAGAGGTCTCTTCGCACAGTCCCTCAGTGTTCCTCTTCTCGTCCCACTCGGGTTTTTTGTTTTTCTCCTCTCCTTTTATAAAATCCTTGTTTTTCTTATCATCTTCTCACTAAAAACCATTTTATTTCTTATTTTCAGGATGCATTTGTTATCGGTCGACTAAAAACTAAACAAACTATCAGCGATTTTATTACACAAGAACACTGTCAAGAAATTGGAATAATTAAAGAAGAATTCTATGCAAGAACAATGCAAAACTATCATTGAATGACTTTGACGATAAATGACAAGAGCTAGAAGGAACTAAAGCTCTGATGAGTAGCAAGGATTCGTTCTAATTGCCAAGAACACACGATATAATTGGCAAGTTATTATTTGATGTTGTCATGATTTTTCTTTTTGATTTATGTACTTTCATTTCATTTTTGTCCCCCCTCCCTTCCCGTAGGTTCTTTTCTCTTTTTTTTGTTTTATTTTTTTGTGTTTCTATATCTCCAAATATTTCTAAATTTGTATTGATTATCCTTCCCGTTTCACTCGTTTTCCCCTTTTTGCAAAACATTTGTTCTTGTTATGAAAGATATTATTATTATCCTCAAATTATTCTCATTTTTGTTCTGACTTTGTGCGTTCTCATCGCTTTATATTTGATTTTGATCACTGCAATTTTGCAGGAATGTAATGTCTTTGAGTTTTTAGAATGTCAGGACCGACTTCTTCCACCACCGCCAATTCGAACTCTTTGACCACCAACAATGTCAACAAGACTCCGGCTCGTCCTGCCCTCTCGTTCCGCACTAGAGGATCGATTAAGAGGTAACTTTTCAAATCAAGATTCCGATTATGAACACTTCTTTTTCAGTGTCGAGGAGGAGCCCGAGTTGCCGCCCGAGCTCAAAGCGGCGTTGGATCTGGAGGATCTGGACGAGAACCCCTTTCTGGAGGATGATGACGGTGTGACTGTGATAATCAAAAGGCCAGTCAATCCAGTACGTGTTTATCCTCCCATCAAAAATTCTATTTCATTTTTCAGGATGGCACCACCGAAAAGCCAATTTTTGTCAGCCCACCACCGCGCACGTCTCTGATGAGCCCAGCTGCCCAGCTTTCCAGCGGAGTCTCACAGTTTGCCTTTGGGGCCAACGGCCAAGCTGATCCGAGTGAGCATATTTGTTTATTTTTGAAAACATTATTTTCTTGATTTCAGTCATTCCGGGACCTTCGACGCACATCACGCCCTTCAAAGTTCCCAAGTCGAAGGAGGAGATCCAGCGTCGTCAAAGTGCCCATGACAGGCAGATCCGTGCGCAAAGAAGCTTGAATAAGAGACGTCCCAGCAGACGCGGCTCCGATTCTGATTAAGATCCCTTCGCCCCTCCATACTCATTTTTGCCCCTTTCTCGCTTAATTTCGCTCCTTTATCGCTCATTCTCGCCCCTTTCTTGCTATTCTCGCCTCTTCATTCTCATTTTTGCTTTCCTTTCCTGTGACTTAAGATATTCGTTCGTTTATAGCCTCTCAAATTGAATAAATACATGACTTTTAAAATTGGTTTTTTTTTTAATTTTCCCCGTTGCGAAATCTACTTCCACCACTTTCCGCTTCGAACTCACTGCCGCCTGCCCCAATTTTTGACTATCCCTTCCATGGAGTTGACAACGACTGTCGATCATGTTCCTACCTATTCCGTGATCCCCGGCTTTATAGAGATTGAAAAGATGTCAAGACTATTTTGAAATGTCTTCTGGAAATTTGGAGAATTTGACATTCATCTAAACTTGTGTGATGAATTTAAGAAGCAGAGAACTTGATAATTTGCGAAGCTCCATCTGCAACAGATTGCAAGGAGACAATTTTGAAAAACTCTTGTTTTTGATGATTGGGTTTCGGGAATACACTCATTTTCATTGTTCATGCCAACAAACATCCTCATGATCAGTGGAAGTTAGTGCTCAAAACGCCACAAAATGATATCGAATCAAATGTGATGAATTCCGCATTTTTAGTGTCTTTACCAACTTGAATGAATAAATTATGCAAGATTCTCAATAGATCCTTATGCCGCAAAGTGTTCAGAGACCACAAGTTTACCTCAAATGCGGTTTTCAGATGGGGAAAGTCGAAATCATCGAAGAAACTATACAAAAGACTAATCATTTACTTTTTACTTCAAAAAGTAAACCTTGTGCGTGGTCAAGTTTGCAATGGTGATGTGAGAATAGAAAGGGATGTTACGAAATACCGAAAATAACGGTTAAAATTACTATTTTCATAATGGAAAATTCACTTTATGCTTGAAGACTTCCAACTGTGACAATTCATCAGAGTTACAAATGTTTTGTTATATTACAAAGTTAAGGTAACGATTTATTATGACAATAGAAAGTCATGCCGTCAAATCCTGTTTTCTGGTCAGTCCGTAATACTTCCCTCGCTTTGTTATCAAATAAGAATGGCTTCCAAACTCTTGAACTATTCCGTTGTCAATGTAGAATATCACATCCGCATTTTGAATTGAAGATAGACGATGAGCAATTGTGATACATGTGCGACCTTCTCGAGCACGATCTAATGCTTGTTGCACTGCCTGGAAACAAGATGATCTTATCTGAACATGTTCTGTGTACGCACCCTTTCAGATTCCGAATCCAAAGCTGAAGTCGCTTCATCTAACAGTAGAATTTTGGGATTTCTCACCAACGCCCTCGCTATTGCAATCCTTTGCTTTTGCCCTCCAGATAACTGTGAGCCTTTCTCTCCAACTTCCGTATCCATACCCATTGGCAAATTGGCCAGGAACTTTGTTGCATTGGCGAGTTCCAGAGCATGATTCACTTGTTCCATTGGAACATTCTTCAACCCAAAACACACATTCTCTTTGATTGTTCCAGCAAACAGTCTTGGTTCTTGTCCGACCAGAGCCATTTGTGTGCGGAGATTGTGAAGTGACATCTTCCGAATATCCTCTCCATCTATGCACAACGCTCCTCCAGACACATCATAGAACCGTTCAAGCATTGCGATACATGTACTTTTTCCTGCTCCCGACGGCCCGACTAACGCGATAGATTGTCCGGATTGAATTGGGAGACAAAGATTTGACATAACCTCGTGCATTGGTCGTTGGGGATAGCAGAACTTTACAGAGTCAAATGACACATTCCCTTTCATTTCGTTATTGCTACCTTCCATGATATCTCCAGTGCTTTGTTTCTGGTAAATTAGCTTGAAAAGCATTCCTGCTGCAGTTTTGGCTTTGATGAACTCTTGGAAGTTGTGAGAACTGTTCATTACACCTACCGAACCCATCATCATTGCATTGATAGCTCTAAACGTACTGCGCTAATTAGTGTTTCTCAAATTCAAACAACTTACCGGTACGCCGACGTGGCATCCACAATCTCGTGATAAATCAACGGAGTTCCAGCGGCATAGCAAATGAACATTGAGAAGAACATGAACGATTGCGCCATTGAGCTATTAATGGAGTTTAGAGTTGCATTTATTGTGACACTTCTGTGTTGTGAATGGATAGCATTTGCATAGCAATCTAGGAATCTAGAACTTCCAGTTAGCAACTGGATGGTCTTTACGTTCTCGATAATTTCAATCGATATCTGGGATAGAAAAGTTTTTGAAATTTGACGCTCTTACGAAAATCACCTTCCCAGCTTCATCTTGCTTGATCTGTTTCAAGTTCTCTTTCGCAATCAGCGAAGCAATGCCAATAATGAAAAGTGCAAATGCTATCAGCAACACAGTTCCAACAAGTGATATCTGCCAACTGTAGTAATATCCGAATATCAAATTCATCCAAACAGAATTAGCTGATGAAATGAAATTCAGCATTCTAGAATCCATAACTGCTTTCACATTCGGAGCATCTGTGGCAAGTCTTGTGATCAGTTTTCCTGGTGTGTGAGCAGGGTTGTCATAGAAGGCCGCATCTTGGTGGAGTAAATTTTTCAACGCCTCGACTCGGAATTTCAGACAAAGATTTTCAGCAACAATTGAAAAGAGAGTTGTCTAAAGACAAAAAAAAACAAATTTACTACCAGAAAGTTATCAACTCACACTAGCAACCTGTGTAGCAAATACCAGTAGACCCAACAATCCGTAAACTAGGAATATAAGAAAAACTTCCTCCATCATTTGATCCATCGGAAGTGTGAATGCGTGAAACATGTATCCAAACATAACAGACCAAAGTGCCAACTCGGATCCTCTTATCACAGCAAATATGGTTCCAGTGATTAAGTACCAGTAGTTTCCATGAGCATTTCTAATTATATCCATATATCCAGTAGAAATACTTTCATCTTCAGGCATCTTTTGCTGAATCTTGCTCAAATCGGTAAGTGTCTCGTCAGATGAGCAACTATCAAGGTCAATGCTCTTCCTTGATTCATATGACTTCGTACTTGACTGTCGACTATATCTGTGTCTGTGTTCTCTGAAACAAATATTGTTGTTTACTACTGAAATTTTGTCTCTTACTCATTCTCTGCACAATCTAAATCTTTGAACTTTTGAGATTCAACCAGTTTAGCGTATCTTCCACCAAATTTTACGAGTTCCTCGTGATTTCCGCATTCTACAATCACTCCGTTCTCCAGGAACACAATCTTGTCAGCTTCCCGAATTGTGGATAACCTATGAGCAGCCACTACGGTAGTCCTTCCCTTTGACGCTTTTCCAAGTGCGGATTGAACAACACTTTCACTATGAGCATCCAACGCCGATGTTGCTTCATCTAGCAAAAGTATTTTCGGATCTCGAATAAGCGTCCTTGCAATTGCAATTCTTTGTTTCTGACCTCCAGACAATTGCACTCCACCATCTCCAATCATTGTGTCATAGCCCCGTGGCAATTTCATAATGAAGTCGTGAGCATTAGCCATCTTGCACGCTTCAACAATGTCATGCTGTGTTGCATCCGGATTACCAATAAGTAAGTTATTTGTAATGGTGTCATGGAAAATCACAGGTTCTTGTTGAACAATCCCAACTACTTTTCGTAGCCAGCCAATGTTGAGCTCTCGGATATCAACTCCATCAATCAGAACTCGACCGGCTTTCTGTTCATACAATCTTTCCAGAAGTGATATGCAGGTTGACTTCCCACAACCAGAATGTCCAACTAGAGCTACTGATGTGCCAGGCTCTATTGTCAAACTGAAGCCATCCAGAACAGTTGTATCCTTTCTAGTGGCATATCGAAATGTAACATTGTCAAATAAGATTTTCCCTTTGACCTTTTCAATATTCCTTCCTGCACTGGAATATGCATCAATCTCTGGTACCTGAAAGTTATACTCCGAGAAGTTTCCTATAACTGAAAAATTGAAAATCTTACTCTATCAATAATCTCATAAACCGTTGCAGCAGCTACTCTAGCATTCAGCACAACCATTAGATGTGGCGAGATGAGTCCCAGAAAGTAAGCACCCATGAGTGTAGAAGTGATGACAATGAACACAGTTCCAGGATTATCAATAACTCGCCAATAAAGCAGAAGTGCTCCATAGTAAGTGCCAATTCCGCAGAAGAGGAACATGAAGAAAAACAGTAATCCGCCGAAGACACCTTCCCAAAATCCTTTTCGTACAGCAAACATTCTCCCTTGTCCGAGTTGAGTTGTGTATTTCTCCGCCATTTCTTCCTGTCCATTGAACGCTTGCACAGTTCTCACTCCCAATAGTGCTTCTTCCGCGATACTTCCCGCTTTACCAAGTCCGTCGAATTCTTTGGCAGCAAAAGAGTCGGATGACTGTAAGTTTTTCCATAGTTCCAGATTATTTGGTTAGCAGCTTACCCTTGACATCAGCGACATGCAAATGCAACACAATGGTCCTATTCCAATAATGGACAAAGTTAATCTCCAATCGTAATAAAACGAAAACCCTATTCCAGATGTAAACATTACTATTCCCCGGATCAAAACGCCTAACTTATCCCCAATTCCTTCGTTAATTCGTTCGATATTACTAAACACTAGATATTTATAAAAATCTCTTGTGTTTCGTACTCATGAAGTTTAGTCGTCAAAACTCCGGAATGATTTCTGTCTAGCCACTCCGCATTCTGTCGGAGAATAGATCGAATGTACTCTTGCTTGATCTTTGATGTTATTCTGACACAACAGTATTGGAAACTCATGTACTGAAAAATCACTGGGTCACTGCATATATTAACAAATCGTACTTGAACAAAGTGAGTAAAGAGTGCAAATACACCCAGTCCACCAAGTAACCATACATCTAACATTGCCTTATCATAGAACTCATCACTTGTTGTGTTATAAACAATCATTGTGTTGGTGAGGTGACCACTGAAAGTTTGATATCAGATAATATTAGAATAGATCTCTGTTACACAATAACTTCTTGCGCTGTTTGGAGAATTCCAGAAATAGCAGCAAGTATTGAACCAATGATAAGAAGCACTACATCAATTCTTTCAGCATATCGGAACTGGAATCATTGTTTGAACTTTTGATTTCTAGTTGAGTTACCAATTGAACAAACGGAACTGGTTTGACTGATAACTCCTGGTTAGCTAGATCACTTCGGCATAAAAGATAGTTTATAACTTTTTCAAATTTTGATGGTTTGTAAACTTCCTTCGGTTTCTCATTATTCGAATAAATGTTGTCCTTTGCCAGGTCAACAACCTGAACAACAAGTTAATAAGACAGCTTGTAAGTCATTTACCAAATTTTTGCGTTTCCCCATTTTGGTTAGTTTTCGAATAAATGTAATAGCACCCTGAATGTTTTGAAATTAAAATTATTGTACAAATATAAGACAATAACGCAGAGATTCCATTCAAAGAAGTGATCACTGGTGACAAATTACGTTTTGAGTTAACATTTCTAGTTTATTTGCAAGATAAGAATCTACTATTTCAGTGTCTGAACTATTAGTTTCTAGTCTTATCATTATCGAAATGAGTTAATGAACTGATTATTTGATCTTGCTATAAAAGGAACATGGAAAACGTTTTTTTTGCAAAAAGGACACCGGGAACTAAAAAAACACAAGTGAATGATTTGGACACCCCGCTTTTATGCACTCGCTGTCAGTGATTCCGAGAACACACCGGATAATTTATGGCATAAATTAGGTCAGAAAAGGGAAAGGACAGTCTAAAACACTGAAGTGGCGTGGATAGCTACAAAACATGATAAAGTATTGCACAACAAGGTGATCTTTGAGGAAGAGTTAGTTTGTCTTGGAATTGACAAATCTTGCCGATGGAACTGAAAAATATCAGTGTTAGATTTATTTTTTGAATTGTAGTAGTCTTTCTTACCGAACGACACTCCGTTGCACCCTTTTTAGCGGTCGGGCGCCAAACCGACGCACATTGAATAAGATTGTGAATACTCAGGTTTCTGGAAGGAATACTCCCTTTTCTTGCCTCTTGACTATTCCTTCTCTGTATTTTGTTCAGTTTTTCGCCCACATTGGCCACAACTTGTTCATTTTTTCAAACCGTGCTACTCGCCTCAATCTCTTATTTTCTTTTCCTTTTATCAGCCCTGAGCAAAATCTTGTGCCAATTTTTTAAAAAAATTTCTTGCAGTTTTTTGTCCAGCACTTTTGATCTGATAACGTTGAAATCTCGCTGTCGTTTCTTGATAGAAAAATAATAACAACTTTTCTATTTTATTTCAGTTCCTGCGTGATGACTGGTATTCCGAGGATGTCATTAATGTGCTCATTTGGTGCATTCACGCCGCGAGATGGAATGGACAGAGGTAAATTTTGGGGTTTACAAGTTTTGAGAAAAAGGGCAAAGAATTACCCTGAAGTCCCATTCTCTACATTAATAATTTGTTTTCAGGTTCACCGCCTTGCCTTCGGCCAAGATTTCGAAATTGGTCAGAAAAAGCCGCACTTCATCGAAAGCAAAGGACAGATCACTTGTCAAAAAATTTTCATTGGGATCAACAAGAGTGATGCGGATAAGCAGAAGGTGTTGGATGGAGAGTCTGAGTCT